>SAYR01031074.1:23919-78924 GCA_004382745.1 Argopecten irradians irradians
AGTCGACTGAACACTGTGAGATTGTCAATTTTAAATGTTCTAGCACCAGATAATAAGAGGTGTAAAATGACACAACATATTTTAATCGATGTCCCAACCATACAATACCAACCATATTCCTAAGCTAGTTATATGTGCATACTTTTTTTACAACGTTCCGGTCGTTAATTGAAATTCCAAAAGAGCTAAAAACACCAAGCAGTTAACGACACTGACACACAGGACTAACATGATTTTGCATGAATGACAAAATAGCTTCTTTTTTTACATAATGACTAAACTATCCAAAAAAATCATTTATGATAAAAGGTATTTACAACCTTAATATAATTAGATTTCAAGACGAAGAAAATTGATAAATTGATCTTATCTTAATAGCTGAAATAGCAATAATGTTTATAATGAGTATATTATGGTTTCCCTCAGGATTTCAAGAACGGGGAGACAAAATGGTGGCTTCAGCTGCATTAGCGCAACGCATTTTGGTATGTTAAAAAGTATCTTAAATTTGTGCTTATTTAATATGCGATTTCATAAAACTTAAAAAAGAAAACCCCAAGATTCACAAAAATATAAACTTCTTAAACTCGTTTCATAAACTCTCTTATGAAATGAACACCCATTTAAGATCCTTTGTTTATGCCCGATTTCACTCCTACAAAAATATGCAAATTTATTAGAATAATATTAATAAAAAACAGATATTTGACAGAGTCCAAGTAAATTGAAATTCATTTATTTCTGAATACATAAGTGACGTTATTATCTCAATATATCTTGATTTAAAGATGAAAAAAGTTGGTTTCAGCGAAATAGTCAATATTGTAGGCCCGGTCCCACGGAAGAGCGGATTAATTACGGATGAATTTAGTTTATAAATTTTGGCCGTTCGTTGTCATCCGCAACAAAATTGGCTTAAAATAACAAATTTTCAAGTATAAATTACGGATATATTAATAACGTTCTGCGAATTTATTATGAACAAATGCGGATATTTCACGAATACAAGCGAATACACTAACGGACGCATATATTGAGGAAACAGATCGGCATTATTGCGATTGTTACGGAAATATTACGAATCTATTAATAATGCATTACGCAGATGAAGCGGAAAGAACGGTTGTATTGCGCATGTAAGGCATCTGAATTACGGAGGTAAAAAAAAGCGCGCTCGGGCCTTTCGGTATCGCTTTTCACAACAACACGACTGCAACAAAGATAAGCAAGCTGCAACTTTCATCCTACCTCCTCCAGATACAAAGATGGTCCAGTGTGTTTCAAATTCAAATCAAAGCAGACAACTTTTTCTTTTCTGTCTTTGAAACAATTTCATGACTTGAACAACTAGGTTAATATGTTGTTGGATACCATTGTTACGCTGCATTGGTATTATTGCCGATGACCCATTATTACACCTGTACTTCTCGACGGACAGGAAATAATTAACAAATATGTCGATGTTTGCCATATTTATACAGTAGTTTTGGTTTACGCAACACGTTTGTTATACATTCGCAAATTATTCTCAAATAAAATATATAACAAACGCAATACAAACTCTGAACTCAATATGCATTCGCTACAAATTATTTTAATTCGTGATGTCAACGTGATAGGTAGGCTATACAATCGTTTTACAAACTGTCCCAGTTCGCTATAAAGCCGCAAAACCTAGTCAGTTGCGGATATCAACGTATAACAGCGGATATACAGCGCATATAGTAAGCATGTATTGAGTATGTATTGCGTACGAATAGCGTATCTTACGCGAAAACTCCCGGGAACGGAAAAACATGCCATTGCGGATAATTTGCGGACGTGTTCGGATGTTGGGCGAATGATACAAGTACGATTAACGAATATTGCGTATGTTTAGCGAATATCAGCCAATTTTGTGCTCAATACATTCGCAAATCTTCCTAAACGCCAGTTGTACCGGGCCTGTTCTCCTTTGTGGTTTGATACCGAATTTTCCTTTTGGAAAAATATCGGTTTTTGTATATCTTGAACAGGGTACCAGATGGTTGTTTCGCTGACAGTACATCCCGTAGTTTTTATTCCTGATGAAAGCTGCTAATTTGCTGAAACAGGTGTCATTCGGAACAATGAGTATATCACAATCTATCATTATATAGAAATCTAGTAGCTGTTTCAGGAAGCCTTCTTTGGGGTCGTTTGTATGCGGTCTGTTAATGTGCGTTATTTTTCCAGGTGTATCGACTATGTTGTCAGGGAAACGTTATTTGGCCTTTTTCTTAACACTGTCCGAATCGGAGGCCACAAACAAATTATATTTGTCCTTAATAAGCGGGTCAAAAACCTCCCATACGGGATCTAATAGAAGGGCTTTTCTGAATACGTCTTTTGGCATGTTTGGATTATTCCCTCGGCGGATATTGGCACACGCTATCCTCTTTCGTCTTCTCTGTGTTGTAGAGAAATTGTGCAACGCTCGAACAGACAGCGGTGAAAGTTTAAAAAGGAAATCATAAATATGTAAATATCTACCTGGTGATATGTCGTTATCCAAGGAATATCCTCAGCTACATTTGGTCTCTTTCTGTAAATCAGCGATACAATCCCAGTTCATTAGCAGAAATATGACGTCGTCTTTGAAAACTCTGTTGAAGTCTACACCATCAAACATGTATTTAGCTATGATGCGATGTTTGGAATTTTTGTAATCATGATACGAACTTGTCCTAATGACAAGTATATTCCATATGTATGACAGTTTTTTCAATAAACGTTTTAAGATGTTGATCATAGTTTCCTTTCTACGGAGGGATCCAATTAAGATAATTATCGAACCCGTAACCATAATAACCACCATAGGGCGATGCTGAAAATAATCTAAACCAATAAAATATATTAGAAAGTGACAGAGATAATTAAACATAATATGATTACATTTTCGTATAGGCTGTAAATGCCAGAATATACCATTAGATCCTAATTCATATATTTTGTACATCAAACGTTTTTAATTATCAAGGAAAGTTGCTTACACATTTGATTTTCTTTCAAGATTATAAACAATATGTTCGTTCACAATGAACGCTGCTGTCATGCTGGCACTCTGTTTTCTAAAGCATTGTTGTAATTTGTGATGAATATGATTTTGGTTAATATTTTCCTTCACTCTAAACTCAGAACCTTTTCTACAATTTTTTTAAGACAGGTGTAGTCCCGGTAGTTGTTCATAACTTCATCGCTCCCCTACTTTCAATATTGTTTTAACAATACCGTATTTAAAGTGATCTGGATATATCTCACTTCTCAGTTATGCTGTTGAACATTTTTATCATTACATCTATCATATGATCACTTGATTACTTTTTAACAAGTTCATAATTATTAAATCAATCATGTAACGTTTCAATCGATGAACTTATCCTTATAATTCTTTTCATGCTTCAATAGTAATCATTCAACACTTTCACGTTCCTATTTCGTTGTCTGACGTATTGTTGCCTTTTCTAGTTCAAATGAAAAGTGACTAGCGTTCGGAGTAATCAATTTGCTGCGTAGACAAGTAGGCATGTGATATGCCTTTTAGATCTACTTACGTATAGCCCTTTACGAATATGTAAAAAATGTTAAGAGTTAAATACAAACCACCTAAAAAGTGAAAAACCCCTAACAGAGTCTTTAAAGCTAAGTTATGCATTCAAATATATTCATGGTAGCCGTAGGTCCGTAGACATTTTAAGTCACCCTAATATACTGTAAATCTGTGAAACAAAGATCAATTTTATCTTACAAGTAGTTATCAAATATTCAGTTATTTGTGCTATTGAATATAAACCTTTTAACGAAACGTACAATATCCGAAAACAATATTAGCTCATAATAAAAAAGAAAACACTGTCATCTTAATCCAATTTACACACAAACAAAAAAACTACTCATAGAAGGACAATATGGATAACATCATTATTTTGCTTAGATAACTTCAATAATGGGGTTTGCGTACGATCTTTTGACAACTAAGTTAACTTTAGGTTGGTTACTCGACAACGTTAACCTCCCCTGTAGTGATGCTATCGCACTGCAACCAATGGGGCTCATGCTGGGAACAACCAACTAAATAAAAAAGACCTTCGAAATGGCCCCCTGTGTATACAAGATTGAGATCAGGATAGAACTTTAACCCTGGCTGGCTAATTATGAATTTCAAAAGTAAAAATGTTTTCTGACAGGTATTTATTCCTGGATAACCTTGATGTGAATTTGGAAATTCATATTGAGATTCAGGTTCAAAATATCAATTTTGATAGTGAGTAGGTAAAAACATTAGAATTTCAGGATTTTTTAGTGCAAAATGCGCCTGATTTCAATAAAGCTACCCTGGTTGGAGTTTGAGCAGAAGGACCCAAACTTTTTTTCCTACCTAGTGTTATATGAGAACCTAGACTTTAATTATAGAACACAATAGCTAACTAATATTCCTTTGTTTTAATGATACAATACAAAACTTTAACAAAGTTTAACACTGTGGTCTATGTAAAATTATTTAGTTGGTTGCTCTCTTAAACGACATTTTCTAGCCGATCAAATTACCAAGACATTTAATAAACTATGGGCTTAGAAAAATAGCCTTGCTTATAGGGACTGACGTTTAACAAAATGCCAAAACGGAACCAATGTTAATAGGAAAATGAAAAAGAAAGTCGGCTAGGAAAAAACAAGATAAAATCTCAGGATCTATAGTCATATCCATATAACAAGGCAGTCAACATATGGGGTCATTTGAGTACGTCTATCTGTCGTGACGTAAATGTTACTTGGAATCTTCATGCATTATCGTATACGATTAAATTCATGATTCATATAATACAAAATTTCCACTGGTGCAGATATCATGAATACACGCACGTATTTCCTATACGCAATTCTCTTCTAACACGCATTTCATACATGGAAGGCCGTCCTTGACACTGGAGGTTATTAGTACATTATTCAAACTTAGTTAACCAATCTAATTTTCCATAATCATTATTTCTAATTCTATATTTATCTTCATTACAAAGACCCAATTGGAAAAAGACTGAATATCTGTGTTTTACCCAATGCAAGACTGCCTGTACACGTAGACTATACTCAACTGATATTACGGAAAATATAAAACGTCATATTTTATCCCTTTGAACACGATTTCAGGCTTCAGGCGCGTGAAGTTTCGCCTTATGAGTATGCTGTAGAAAATGACCTTATATAGAGACACTAAACAGAAGTATATACAAATTATAGTTTGTCTTTCCACTTTAATTATGCTAAAACGCATGATCGGGACGGACCAGGTATTACCAATTTGATACCCCGGTGTGTTACAGCGTCTCAGAATGTGACATTGTCCATCAATATACCAATATACATTTCAAATTTATTCGTTTTGTATCGCCTTTTAATACAGGAACTTTGGTCTTTCTTGTAGTGTTATTTAACTAAAACACGCCGCCAACGACATCGAAGTGAACACCTCATTACAAAGACAACGGCTAAACCAGTCGCCGCTCTCCATATATGTGCAAACTATGGTGTGTCTTTAAATGATCTGAATTGGTCATGAAACCTTATGCCTAATCAACCAATGTTTCAATCTTTCAACCACAAACAATTGTTTTTAAACTGGCAGCGGACCTACAGCTATGAGTAAAGTTTTAGATTAGATTCTGTTGTCCATTGAGGATGGAAAACCACACTATGAAACAATAATGGAAATGATCGTAAAGTCCTCCAAGTTTCAGAAACTAATATTTAACAGAATTGGTGACAATAATTTACATAATAATGTAAAGTAATAAAGGCCATAAAAAGGAATGCTATTTACATTAAATTCGAACACAATATGGCTCTCTTTAAATAATTAAATTATCGATAGAAAAAATAACGATTTTCAATGAATAATTTATCATAGAATAATAACTGAATATAAACATAAATTAAGGAAAAAATCAAATGGTCTTTCTCTCTCTCTCTTTATATATATATATATAAATATTCACATTTCCATTGCAGTCCCACTGTGTAACCGTACCAAGCGCAGTTTGCATTCATATAGTCTATCAACTACAACAATTAGCTGCACATCCTTGACGATAACGATTGATTTATTCATTATAGATGCAAAATCCCTTGGAATTTCATTATAAAGCTCTAACCAAATGTAATATAAGAATTGCACGTCTTTCAGTTAGCATTCATAGCCTATAACTTAACAGAGGCAAATTCAATGAAGCGCGCTATATTGGCTATAAATGCCAACTGAAAGACCTTCAATGCTTAATTATATATACATTTTGTATATATTTATGTGTGTGTGTGAGGGTGTGTGTGTATATAAACGAACAAGAACCACAACACAATGTCACTTTTTAACAGCTATTTTGTGCAAAATAGAATAATTAATCAACGATTTCATTGGAACATATGAAAGAGTATTTTCCTCCCAGACCTCGACGTTTTAATGCAATTTTAGCAATGTGATTTACGGCCATTTTGAAATAAATTCGAAATTCGAAATGCTTCTGTTGGTATGTTGATGTGCGTTGTTTTATAGGTACGTTCAACCAAAATTTTTGTTGTCCGATTAAATCCGATTAATGGCAGAAAAGATGAAAAAACGTATCAAAAATACCTCAATTTAATTTCTTTACGCGTATAAGATTGAACAAATGTGTCTTGAATACAAAATTGAAGGAAATCCTTGATTTATTACGAAGTCAGACTGACGGGATAGTATGCAAATGAAGCTACGATGGATTGGATTGTCGAAGTTTCGCACATGCGAATTGTTGCGTACTAAAAGTAAACAAAATGGTGGAACGAAAGCATGTGAGAGAAAAAATCTGAATAACGGCAACAAAAGAGAAGGAAATTAGAATTGAATCGGTAGCACCCTAGGATATATCTAGCCAATGTAAGTAAGATATGGCGTGTAGCAATATAAGGAACTTGCCCGGATTCTGTTGGACTCGTGTTGCACGTGATGAGTTAAATTTCAACTCATATGCCAGCGGACATGCAGTTGCAGACTAACTACACATATGTTTGTTGTACTAAGCTAGCGAGCGTATGTCAGTAATATGAAGTGTTTTAGATTACATAATATGTATAAACAATTCTTCGAACTTTGATTTATTGTTTTTTACTAAACATACCATGTCAAGACTGTCATTTTCTATATAAAGCTTGACTCTAATTTTAGAGGAGTATGTTCCAAGTCAAGCTATGCAACTGACCACCTATATTGTTCGCTGTATGAATTGGAAAAAAATCTGAAGATATGTGTATAGGATAAATTTCTATTTCATAGTCTTTTTATTTAATTGGGCTAAACATATCTATAGCATTTAAAAATAGATGGGTTTAGTTTTGTCTCAAAATTATGTACGGGACTCATCTATTATGCTGATAACGCTTACTGTGACCTGCTAATTCCATTAGTCGAATCCAACATTTTTGGCCCAGAGCCCTGTCTCAGTATGCGTTTTAATGACTACGTTACCTATCAGCCAATCGACAACCAATCCTTTGAAAACATCATCATTATAAAGATCTGGTTGGCAACTGGCCTTTCCTTAAACTAAAAAAGAGTAATACTCGTCCGTTAACGGTACAGTGTTGAAACATGACAAGAATAACCAGGGTAAGTACTTTTAAGGATTAATTTACACTTTATATGCAGTCACATTTACAATATGACGATTTCTGATCTGAAGCTAAAATGATATCATCACATGAATTATATAATTTTAATTAACTCTGTTAGTATCTTATACCATGAATTGTTTTAGATTGTTTTTAATGGGGTGGTTCTACCACTTTTATTCTGGTAACGGGTTTGACAAATTTCATATTTGGAGTCCATGATAGAGCACCATGTCAGAAATAGCCTTGTTCATATCTTGTAAAAATAGCTCACCTCTATAGCCATAGTGTTGTTTTGTTCAAAACCCATGTGTCCAATATGTATTATGTCTGCAAAAGGGTAGCACCTAGACCTTATTTGGAGGTGTCGACCTGCAGCGTTACAGGTTCATAATATCATAATAGGTCAAAACGAGACCTGGAGTGTTAGTAATCAACTCCTTGACCTCTTCAAAAACCTTATTTTAAGCATTCTCCCCAACACGTGTTTGGTATCAGTTTAAGAAGCAGATTTCTGACTTCTGATAAATTAGATGCAAAATGATCATTTCATGTTCTGATTACACTTTTTCTGTTAGGTAAGTTAATAGTGACTATTTCCTCCTCAGAGTTTTCTTCTCATTATGAAGTTCTGATTACACTTTTTCTGCTAGATACGTTAATAGTGACTATTCCTCAATGTGCTCTTCTCGTTATGAAGTTCTGATTACACTTTTTCTGCTAGGTAAGTTAATAGTGCCTATTCCTTTAGCGTGTTCTTCTCATTATGAAGTTCTGATTACACTTCTTCTGCTAGGTAAGTTAATAGTGATCATTCTCTCAGTATGCTCTTTTCATTATCAATTTCTGATTACACTTTTTCTGCTAGGTAAGTTAATAGTGACCATTCCCTCAGTGTGTTCTTCTCATTATGAAGTTCTGATTACACTTTTTCTACTAGATAAGTTAATAGTGACCATTCCCTCAGTGTGTTCTTCTCATTATGAAGTTCTGATTACACTTTTTCTGCAAGGTAAGGTAATAGTGACTATTTCTCAGTGTGTTCTTCTCATTTTGAAAATCTGATTACACTTTTTCTGCAAGGTAAGTTAATAGTGACTATGCCTCAATGTGTTCTTCTCATTATGAGTTCTGATTACACTTTATCTGCTAGCTAAGTTAATAGTGGTCATTCCCTCAATGTGTTCTTCTCATTATGTAGTTCTGATTACACTTTTTCTGCTAGCTAAGTTAATAGTGACCATTTCCTCAATGTGTTCTTCGCATTATGAAGTTCTGATTACACCTTTTCTGCTAGCTAAGTTAATTGTGACCATTCCTCAGTATGTTCCTTTCATGATGACGCTACTCTGGGGTGCCCACGCCTTTAGCCTAGCATTTTTTGCAGTCTTAGAGTATGTAGGGAGATTGAAAGCAGTATCTAAAAATAGAAACTTTATTTCTTGTAAGCGCGCGAGGGGTCTTACTGTGGGAGGAAACCGGAGTACCCGGAGAAAACTCACGTGATCGGGCAGGTGACCACTAACCTTTTCACGTCCGTGCCAGGGATCGAACCCCGGCCGGCTAGGTGAAAGGCGAGCGGCTTAAACACTACACCACCCGATCACCCACAAAGGCAGTATTTACACATGACCAGCGGTATGTGTCTCGTAAAAAGAGATATTCAGTTTACCAGGGACATCGGGGACAATATTTGGGTGTGCATAAGAGTATTAAAGACTGATCGAAATGGTCTGTTACATTCTTGAGTATTACAAAGTAGCAAATTCGTGGGTTTGTTTGAAAAAAAAATAAAAATAAAAAAGAGCTGGATGACAAATTATATTTCATTTGAACTAGGAAAGGGTACAAAGCGTCATATAACGAAATAGGAAAGTGAAAGTGTTGAACGCTTTACTATTGGAGCATGAAAATAATTACAAAGGTAAGTTTATCGATTGAAACGTTAAAGGATTTATTTAGGGATTATAAACTACTATTATTACTCAACGCAATTTGAAATCTTAAGATATGATAAGAAACTGTAATCAATGTATTTTAATATCAAATCAAATCAAATTAATTTTATATATCACTTTCCCATATGTTTTATTGTTTTGAATTATTTTCAGTGTCGCCTTATGGTTATTCTGGTTACGGGTTTGATAATTTTTGGACCCCTCGATGGAAAGGAAACAATGGTCGATATCTTAAATTATTTATTGAACAAAGGTGACACGCACAGAACATTATTTCATAACAAAACAATGCTGGACAAGGACAATAAATGGCAAAATACTTATGGATCTTCAGCAATTGATTCCGAATACTTAACATTTGAAAGAACTCTTCATACAAACGGAATCTTAGACGAGATCATAGACCCAAGGACCAAATTTATTGTGTACGATTGCTCAAAAGCCCGCAAGGATCAAAATGGCGGTTGGTCTGATAGGATTGCTGGTATTATGACCACCTTTATTATATCTGTACTCTCTAAACGGAAATTCCTTATAAATTTTGACATGCCATGTTTGCTTCAGGATTACGTCATGCCAGCGCACTACGATTGGCGGTATAACGCGTCTCTACTTGTCAACAGGACAAGTTCGTATCATAATTTCATCAATGCCAAACATCGCATCATAGCTAAATACATGTTTGATGGTGTAGACTTCAACAGATTTTTCAAAGACGACGTCATATTTCTGCAAATGAATTGGGATTTTATCGCTGATTTCAGAAAGAGACCAAATGTAGCTGAGGATATTCCTTGGATAACGACGTATCACCAAGTAGATATTTACAAACATATTCATAATTTCCTTTTTAAACTTTCACCGCAGACTGTTCGAGCGTTGCACAATTTCTCTACAACACAGAGAAGACGAAAGAGGATAGCGTGTGCCCATATCCGCCGGGGGAATAATCCAAACATGCCAAAAGACGAATTCAGAAAAGCCCTTCCATTAGATCCCATATGGGAAGTTTTTGACTCGCTTAATAAGGACGAGTATGACTTGTTTGTGGCCTCCGATTCGGACAGTATTAAGAAAAAAGCCAAAGAACGTTTCCCTGACAACATAGTCGATACACCTGGAAAAATAACGCACATTGACAGACCGCATACAAACGACCCCACAGAAGGCTTTCTGAAACAGCTACTAGATTTCTATATAATGATAGATTGTGATATACTCATTGTTCCGAATCACACCGGATTCAGCATATTAGCAGCTTTCATTAGGAATAAAAACTACGGTATGTACTGTCAGCAAGAAAACAATCTGGTACCCTGTTCAAGATATACAATAACTGATATTTTTCCAAGAGGAAAATTCGGTATCAAACCAACAAAGAAGTTATGATTTATCCACATAACATTATATTTACACTTGCTAGGCTTGCTCACTATACGCAGGAACTAGCCGATTTTGTTTACCATAACTGCATGGTAACATTGAACTTTGAACTTGCGTATGAAAATGTTTTATGCAACGTAAAGGGGCTACTTTTATAAGTAAACACATGGCTTTGTTTACATTTTGACGCAACATTACGTGTATATTGTTGTTTTTTCATAGAATTTTGGAAAAATGTAAACAATACATATATGTTTTATATCTATATACATTTTATGATCCAAATATTTTTAAAATAAACAATTTTATAAAGAAACGAGAAAAAAAATCCCGACGGGTGACGTACATTGCTTTCATTTTTGTTTAAAAATGATGGATGTCAAATGTAAACATTACCTCTGTCTCTGTGTTCGTCCTACGATCGAGTCTTTGGGATGGACGTGTTATATATATGTATTATCTGGTCTACGAGATGTCTGGTAAGATCATACTTATGGTCTAAGGGGAGATAAGCTAATTCTGGAATTGTCCATTTTCGCTTTTAGTTTATACCAAAATCCGGAGATTCTTACCGGAAGTGATGTATTGATATATAATAAGAACGTAATAAAAATGGAGGAACATAACGGAGACGTTGATCATTTTTCCCCAAACAAGAACTACAACATGGTTGAGAATTTCAAAACGATCCCAAGATCAAGGTGAACTTTGTATATCTATGAATTATGGATGAGACTATTCAATTAGCTACCAGTAACGAACATGAGTTTATGATGGACCCTTCACTAAATTTACAACCCGCCACGCCAGAAATCACAGAAAATATGGCGGGAAACATGTGGCCACCCCAACCCTCCATGATACCATTACAGAACAATCAACCTGCCCAATCCCAATGTCAACCCCACGGTGTTATGGATAGGCAACCGATTATTATACAAGCCCCAGCGTATTTACCTGAAAAAAACATTGAAAAAATTTTCTGGGATGATGTCTGAAGACGGTGATAAATTTCTGACAGAGTTCCAACACGCCCAGAACAGCCACTGGAGGAATTCCATTCAACAGTACTCCAAAAGGGAAGCGTCTTGGAAAGTCAGACAGGGACATTGCATTAAATTTCACTGAGGGTCTACTCCCACAGCTTGCTTTTTTTGTCCATGCGGGTAAAGCGACAACATTACGGGATGCTTTACATTCTGCCAGAATCGGTGAAGCTCATGGTTACCGTCAACAGTCCCCTAGTCATATGGCCGTCGCAGCTGTATCTCGCCCAACTACGGAAAACCCTATGACACAACTCTTAACGAAACTCGAGGATATTTCCAAACGATTAGACAATTTGGAAGTGACAGAGACCAAGCAGCGTCCGGAAACATTTGTGGATACTCGAACATATCGCAGGAAGCCTAAACCTGATGCCCACCAGGACACCAGACAGCAGTCTCGCTCCCAACAGGATTCGAACTCAACGTCGCGAACGTGTTTCCATTGCGGAGATCAAGGACACATAAAACATGCTTGTAATTGGAGTGGTGAAGGACATAAACTCCCTAATTCCAAGTGTGTAAGCAGTGGGGTCACAAAGCCAAAAACTGTTAACGTTGTCCCGAGGCAATGTCTGACCCACACTGCCAACTGTGCTCGCGCCCAGGACACACAGCTCCCTCTTGTCCGACGTTAAACGGGCAAGGCCTGAAAGCGTAGGCCACCTTTCAGGCCAAATATCAGACAGTAATATAAATGCTGACTATGATGATGGTACAATGATTGATTCCAATGAACATGATTGTAATGATGATAAAAATAACAATTGTATTGATGACCATGTAAACCAATGTACAAATCACCATTTTATGTATCAAACTTTTTCTGTTTGTTCTCAAAACATTACAGGATTACTAGATTCAGGTAGCAGTATAAATATTGTCTCAAAATCATTTTTTTGACAAATTTTTGGCAAGCCTTTCAGATTTTCAGCCTACAGATAGTAGTGTAACACTTGCTAACAACAGTACTGTAGATATTATTGGTACAGCTACATTGAAACTAGGTTACAAATCTAGTACTATGAACTATTTTGATATTTTTGTGTATATCATGCAGGAAACTTCACACCCATTGATTCTAGGTACACAATATATGAAAGATCATGGTATTATTCTAGATTTTTCAAAACAACAGATTTTTCCTGATGTAAAGAAAAGTATCAAAGTCAGATGTGTATCTTCTGTACAAGTTGAACCTAACTCAGAGTGTATAGTTATGGGTAAATTTCCAGATGTAGTGCCCATTGGTACACAAGGTGTCAACATTGGACATTTTGATGTTATGAACAAAGATGTTTTAGTAGCCAAATCTCTTGTTACATGTGATGTTGATCGGTTGACTCCTATCAAAATACTTAATCCTGGAAATAGTGTTGTTTATATACAGAAAGGTATTATATTGTCATCTTGTTAGTTATGTGACAATCTTACAGAAATTGTTCCTTTGTCTTGTTCTAATGTACAGTTATCTAATATCAGTGATAATTATAGTCACAATGAGCATGACATATCTGATGATTTTCAAACTTTTGCATCAAATTTTGATTTTGAAAGTCGATCAAATTTGACAAATGAACAGACACTTGAACTACAAAAATGTTTGTACCAAAACAAAGATGTTTTTGTCACTCCTGAGAATCCTGATCTAGGTTACACCGAGATGGTGAAGTCATAGTAATCCATTTGAAACCAAATTTGTACCCAAGCATCAGAAACACCTTAATCGTTTACCTAGTGAAGAAAACTGTGCTTCGGCATCAGCTTGATGAGCTTTTACGACAGGGTATTATCAAACCAGTGTCTGAAACTGAGGAAATCACCTATATCTAGTTCCTATTGTACTAGTCACCAAACGTAATAAGCCAAGACTTAAAGCAGGTGAGGAGATCACAAGGCAGCAAAGTTTATCATCTTACAGATTCTGTTGCGATTTTCGGTATTTGAATAGTCAGACATCTGACTTTAAATATACTATTCCTGACTTGCAGGACTTGACAGAATCATTTGCAAACCGTACGCCAAATTTCATCTCCTCGCTTGATTAAGTTCTGGGTTCTTTCAAATGGCCATAGATGACCAATCAACAAAATACACAGCATTCAATACTTGTTATGGCACCTTTAAGTTTTTGAGGTTGCCTATGGGTTTGTGTACATCACCTAATTCATTTCAACTTCGTATGGACAATATAATGAAGGGTTTGACTTTTGTATCTGTACTTTGTTACTTAGATGATGTGTGTATTATATCAGAAACATTTGAACAACATATGGCAGATTTTGTCAGAAGTATTAAGTAGGCTTCAAACATGCAGGTTTGAAACTTGGCCCTAACAAATGCAAATTTGCTAAAGACTCTTCTATTTTCTTAGGCCTGAGGTTTTCTAAAGCGTAGATTAAACCACCTCAAAACCGATAGACCTACTTACAGAGCATCCTGTCCCCACAGGGACAGGAAACAGCTTCAACGCGTGCTCGGAATGTTCAACTGGTTCCGGAAATACATACCAAACTACAGTGCAGTGACTCAACCTCTATGCATCTATACTCAAAAAGGTGTGCCATTTCGTTGGAATAAGTGATTGTGACTTGAGCTTTCACAAGCTCAAGCAGTTGCTGGGCAATTCAGATGTTTTGTCATTTCCTCGCTTTGACTTAGATTTCCGTCTCGCGGTGGACACCAGTTCTAAAGGCATCGGATACACCTTGTATCAAATTCATGAGGATGGGAAAACTCATGTTCTTCGTTTTGGATCAAAAGGACTAAATAAAGGACAGGCACACCTATGGACCTACCAAGCTCGAACTTCTTGGAGTGGTGACAAGTGTTTTAGACTGTTCTCCATATCTAAGGGGAAAGCACTTCGTCATTGAATGTGACCATCAAGCTTTACGAGCCCTGTTTCAGAAACAGCTTCATGGCGCTATCTACGAAAGATGGATAGCCATCCTTCAACACTTCTCCTTTGACATCGTTACAAACAAGCAAAGGAAATGGCTGTCGCAGATGCACTGTCCCGTCAGGACAATTTTCCGGATTGATGAATTCCCAGTCCCGAGGAGGAGGACCTTCACTTCCCATATATGGAGGAGAAACCGTCCGAGGTTCGATTTTCTTCTCGCCTAAAAACAAAGTGGTTGAGGTCATTCTATCACAAGCCAACCTCATTCACACCTTTCATGATCTTGACGCTGACTTGTATGATGCTGACACTGAGGACAATGACACGGACCTATTGGTCACCTTAAATCTCTCAGTCTGGCCCCTCGTCTGCACAAACATAAACAAACAGAGTTGGGAAGCATGTGCCTGTACCTGTAACTTCTCATTGAACTGTCTTTAGACCAAACGCAGTGATCCAGTGTATGACAAAGACACAGAGACTACAGCCAGTGATATTGGACATCAAAGTGTACAGATCAAACAGTTAAATGATCTAAACATGTACAATGCTGACACTACTCTTGACTACAACAATACAGATCGGTTCCAGGTTACTACAGATATAGACTCAAACAATTGCAATTCAGATCGATTCCAGATCACAACAGATATAGACTCAAATATTTGTGATTATGATGACAGTGAAACTAAATTGATATTTGTCAATATAGCAAGTTCTCGCATCAACATGTCTGAATCCGACTCTCTATTACCTGGCATTCTTCCCAACGATTCAGATTCATCTACGCAGCAAGACGAAGATTCCAGAGGACATTTGCAACAAATTATCTCCCATCTGAATTTGTCAAAGGAGGAAATTCAGACTTATCAGAGGAAGGAGTATCATGTAATTATTAAGTATCTAACAACAGGCACTTTGCCATCATCTCAACGTGAGGCACGAAAGATTCTACTGCAACAAAGTGACTATGTTGTGATAAATGACTTGCTATTTCACTTAAGGAAAGGTTCACCTCGAACTGTTCTATCTACAAGTCCTTATCAGCTTGTGTTACCAGAACCATTCATTGCGATCATTCTTCCGCTGTTCCTTGACTCTGCATTAGGATCCCACGGAGGAATAACGGACACTATGGAGAGAATACAACAATATTACTTCTTTCCTAAAATGGCAACAGTGATTGCTGACTATTAAGTCATGTCCCAGGTGTCAAAACGTAAGATTACCAAGCACTACGGAAAAACAAGATCACTTCTTATCCAACACCTGATCGCCCATTTTCGGTATGGGAAGTTGATCTCTATGGCCCGTTGCCATGCACTGAACATGGAAACAAGTATATATTCACGGCCCTGGACATGTTCTCTAGGTTCTTATTTACCTTACCATTGCCTAACAAGGATGCATGCACTGTATCAGAGGCCCTCTTCCAACTTATGACTCAATATGGTGTTTGTGATACGCTTATTTCCGACCAAGGCACAGAATTCACAGCAAAAGTGACACAGGAACTCTGCAGAATGCTGGATATTCCTCAGCAATTCACACCAAGTTTCGTCCACCATTGTCTCGGCGCATGTGAACGCTCTCATGCAACTCTGGCCAACAAACTGAGTCCATACATGAACACTACCTGTACTAACTGGGACTCTGTTCTTCCAAGTGTTCTGTTTGCTATCAACAACTCCCAGCATTCCACAACAGGATACTCACCGTTTGAAGTTATTTATGGGTTCCGACCCAGATTTCCGCTTACCCATATAGCCTCTGTAGACGACAATATCCCAGGAGACGTTACAACCTACCTGTCGTCAAAACACAGTGCCATGGAATTGACACGGACAATGATCAAGGAACGATTTGATAAGGTTAATGCAAAAATGATAGAACGTTTAAACAAAGGCCGGTCTAACCTCCAACTCCATAAAAATGACTATGTCTTTATGACACATGAAGCAACTGGTCCAGGAGGAAAGCTTAAGGACAATTACTCAGGACCATATGTTATTATGGATATAGTGAGTGATCATATGGTGAACCTACAGGATCCTGAACATAAGAGGCAATTCCTTCATCCTATCCATATTGATCGCCTTAAACCAGCTCATATCCGTTGTCCATCACCTGCAAATTTCTTTCGTACAGCTACGAAAAGGACATTTCAACATATATCTGCCCAGACGGACAAAATCGTGATACGGTTGACAATTTTCCTAAATCATCAATTGATTCAGGTAGTTCATCTGCCAGTGATTCTAGTTCACCAGCAAATCAAAAACCGACACCTATATCTACTCGTCCCAAACGAGTACTACGAAAACCAGCCAGATTCTGCGACTCGGATCATGTGGATCCTAATGATCTCCCTCTTCCTGACACTATAGTCAAAGTGAAAGTGAAACGCATTCTAGCCCAGAGACATACAATGGATAGTCTGCAATATCTTGTGCAACTAGTTGGAGAACCTGCACAAAACGCAAAATGGCTACACAAGCGTAGTTTGCCTTCCAAGTGCTTAGAAAACATTCTAGCTCGACCCCCTCCAACAATATGATTTCATATGACAAATGAGCTAATCAATGTCAATTATAAAAGACTCTTTAAGTACAAAGTTTCAAGTTGTTTTTATGGTTTATTGGTTTATGTTACTTTGTAGCAATATGGTTCTCTATACATGTATGTTTTGATAATTTATATAGTTTGATAACTATGATGTCATTTATTATTGATTAAGCATGGTATGTTACTATAAACACACCGAGGTTAAGTTCTGCATTCCAATGGTGCTTTCTAGTTTGATAAAATACCATACAGATTTTCAGTGATTGTTTAGTTGAAACATGCTCAAATTTTATACTTTAACGGTTGATCATGCCATTTGATCATGCACTATGCTCATTACTTATGATTAGGGTGTTTCTGTCAATCATTGCTAGGACATCAAAAATGACATCGCCTAGGTTGCTAGTTAAAGAGTATCTTTTGATCATTCTCTTGCTACCTATAAGGCAGTAAATGTCATTGTTCTAATGTAATCATTACCAATTGATCAGATCATTGATAGCATATGTACATGTCTAATTATTATGTAAGTAGCTCATGTCTCATTGAGTACTGTATATACATGGTATTCAGAAAGAGTTGAACTTAAATGATTATTGTAGTTCATGGAATTTTTCGTGCACTATTACTTAAGGCGGTATGTTGGATTTTCTTGTTCGGTCATGTTTGCCTGGCCAGCAAACCTTCCTTACTGGAATTGTTCCATCGTGTTTACCTATACATGTTCATTTCAATTCTCTTATGTATTTTAAATAATGAATATATATCAATTTTGCTACATTTTCTTCAATATGTTGCTTTCATTGCTTTGGCACAGCCATAATGAAATGTAATCTTGACAGTATGTATAACTATTTACTTTTTCTAATTTCTAAATATCTTTAGTTTTCATGTTCTTCCCAGATTTCTCATGACCAGTGTAAATTTCACTGGGTTCAATGTTTTTTGTGGGGGGCATGTTATATATATGTATTATCTGGTCTACGAGATATCTGGTAAGAGCATACTTATGGTCTAAGGGGAGATAAGCTAACTCCGGAATTGTCCATTTTCGCTTTTAGTTTATACCAAAATCCGGAGATTCTTACCGGAAGTGATGTATTGATATATAATAAGAACGTAATAAAAATGGAGGAACATAACGGAGACGTTGATCATTTTTCCCCAAACAAGAACTACAACAGACGGGCGTGAGACCTTCTGACAGACGTTAGTTATAAACATATCCTCTTCTCTTTTTTTCTTTGTGTAATATAAAACATGCACTGCTAGTAGGCCTAATCCACGTTTTGACAGCTACGCGTCACTACAAATACATTGTATCCATCGAACACAAGTGAAGTTATTCCATTTATCGATGGCGATGGATATAATCACATGGCTCCCAAGGATGTAGTATCGTCAAGGCAGACGACAAACCCAAAGACATTTAGCAACTTGAACACTGGTGTTTTGACAACTAAATGGAATTTCAATTTACTTGCACTTTGTCAAAACATCTGATTTTTATTAATATCATTCTAATAAATGTGTATATTTCTGTATGAGTGAAATCGGGCATAAAAGGAATCTTAAATGGGGGTTCACTTCATATGAGATTTTATGAAACGAGTTTAAAGAGTTTATATTTTTGTGAATCTTGGGGATTATCTTTGTTTAAGTTTTATGAAATCGCATATTAAATAAGCACAAATATAAGTTATTTTTTAACATACCAAAATGTGTTGCGCTAATGCAGCTGAAGCCACCATTTTGTCTCCCTGTTCTTTAAATCCTAAGGGAAACCATGATATACTCATTATAAACATGATTGCTAATTCAGCTATTAAGATAAGATCAATTTATCAATTTTCTTCGTCTTGAAATCATATTATATTGAGGTTGTAAACACCTTTTATCATAAATCATAAATGAATTTTTTGGATAGTTTAGTCATTATGTAAAAAAGAAGCGATTTTGTCATTCATGCAAAATCATGTCAGTCCTGTGTATCAGTGTCGTTAACTGCTTGGTGTTTTTTAAGCTCTTTTGGAATTTCAATTAACGACCGGAACGTTGTAAAAAGTATGCACATATAACTAGCGTAGGAATATGGTTGGTATTGTATGGTTGGGACACCGATTAAAATATATTGTGTCATTTCACACCTCTTATTTTCTGGTGCTAGAACATTTAAAATTGACAATCCCACAGTATTGAGTCGACTGAGAGAGAGGATATGGACTGGCCCTCATTATAAGTGTAATTCATTTGTATATTTCCATTGAGAAAGCGTTATAAGTGTAATTCATTTGTATATTTCCATTGAGAAAGCGTTATAAGTGTAATTCATTTGAATATTTCCATTGAGAAAGCGTTATAAGTGTAATTCATTTGTATAATTCCATTGAGAAAGCGTTATAAGCGTAACTCATTTGTATATTTCCATTGATAAAGCGTTATAAGTCTAATTCATTTGTATATTTCCATTGAGAAAGCGTGCGTGACGGCAGCATTATACTACTACTATCATATACAACGATAAGTATCGGATGAGATAAGAAGGTTAATTACATATGTGTTTTTAATAATATCAACTTCCGGTTGAGATGAAAGGGGTGAGTTGACGTGTCTGAGTAGCCTCCAAAAAACAGCTCTCCTGACATTTTAGGACATCACTGACATGCACCAGCATTGAAATTATGTAGCAAGGTTACCTGTCAATCATACTTTATTTTGAACTAACTCCAATTTGGAACGCGGTTTGTTGTGTGAATATAGATACCGAGGTACCTGTATACCTGCATACCTGTGAAC
Organism: Argopecten irradians irradians; assembly: GCA_004382745.1. Classification (NCBI taxonomy): domain Eukaryota; kingdom Metazoa; phylum Mollusca; class Bivalvia; order Pectinida; family Pectinidae; genus Argopecten; species Argopecten irradians. Next base: position 44,229 of record SAYR01031074.1, read on the forward strand.
TATTCATAGATACATTGTACGTGGCCTATACATTTTACGTGTACGTATGCTTTTAGCGCCATGGATGTAGAACCAAATAAAACTGCAGAATACCAGGCTCTTGTTGATTCATATAAAAAGGGATATATCGAAGTGCTTCACAAATATGCATTTCAGTTATAATCGTGAAATTGACGTGATGCGGGGCACAGTTAAAGACCTGGGTGCGCGTGTCGATCATTCGAAAAGCTTCGCTAATCATGCTAACCTGACATTAAACAGATTATAACATGAGGTTAACACTAAAATGAACAAGGAAGCTCATGAGGGGGTCATGAGAGAAAAAAAATCGATAGAGATGAGGTGATGGAAGCAGGTATGGGTCTCAAACCTTGATCGGGCTTCAGTGTTCTTACAGACCTACCCTCTGAAATCAATTAAACAAGATCTAGAGGACGGCTGCTGAAACAGCATTGGGAAATGTCCTCGGCGGATAACAAGAAATGTAAAGTGGTTTACCAGTAGGAATATTCTTTTGGGGTCCTAAAACAATTTGTGAATTTCAGCACGGTGAAAGCTGAATGTTCATTTCCGATATTGTGTGGGTGTCCGCTATACATGACACGGACTGAGTACGTGAGCGCATTCCACGTGTTTGAAAAATACACATGTGTAATCGACAGTGTGTGAACATGTCTACAGACAAATATTTACAACGGGTATCCATTCATACAGAATACTTCTAGCATTTTGTTTAAAAGTACATACATTTTAAAGAACATAGGTATACATAATTAATGATTAAATATCCAAAAAGATGTATGATATCATCATGGGTAATATGACTGAAGGCAAGGCCTTAAAGGGCGCAGCCAGGTGTTTTAATGTGAATCATGCACGGCATATGAAGAGCGAAGCTCTACTGGTTTATTTTATTTTATACTTCATGTAGAAGACATAATTTAGAAATAAAAGTACGCATTTTAAACTATAGAAGTTTATGATTTAATAATTGTCTAGCATAAACTCAAAGAAATGAGCTCAAAGAAATGAGCTCAAAGATTCGGATTTCTCTATGCCCTTTCAAGGCCTGGACTGCAGTGTATGCAAATCCTATGATTTCGTGACATATTTTGACGTTATAATATGTGACGTCATGATTCCTTGCGCTCATCTTCGCCATAGTGGATATTTTGACTGCATTCCATAGCTTTTAATTTTCAAAGTGTTATTATTATTATTTCAAAAATAATAAAATGATTTTTAAATTACTCCTGTTATGCATTTGTATTAGTTACATATATATTTACTGGGGAGAGCAGTACCGGAGCAACGCAACACCTCCTCATATGTATGAAAAAATGGAGGCCGCAAACTGAAGCTGTTAGTGTGTAGAGACCTTATTAAATGTACTTTGAAATTTCTTCATCTTGTATAGTTAATAGAATAAAACAAACTCTGGTACATATCAGTCCAAGTCAGGCGGGTTTTGCCAACGGTCTTTACATAGGGGAATTCACGAGGATAATTAGTAACATTATAGAAAAAAAATCTGAAGAAAATATTCAATCAGGAATGTTACTTATGTTAGATTTTGAAAAGGCTTTCAATTGTATTTAGTGGGTTATTTATAGAAAAAAAATGTTTTCGTTATTTTTGTCTTTAGTGATTCATCTTAAATTGTTTTAAAACTTTATACTCAAATATTTCAGCATATATTGCAAATAATAGTTACCTCTCTTATTTATTTCAAGTTACATGCGGAGTACGACAGGGTGGCTCGTTGCCCCCATATCTTTTTATTATATGCATTGAATTATTAAGTGCATCAATAAAATTCTAACCTGATGTAAAGGGGACAATATTGAATAATTCTGAATATCTTATCAGTCAATATGTATATGAATCAACATTGATGTTTGATGATGATGCGAGATCCTTAACAAAATCATTATTTTGATCGACATCTATGGAGAATGTTCTAGTCTGAAAACAAATTTTGATAATTCACAAGCTGTATGAATTGGGGTGAAATGGGGCTGCGTATAGAGTATAACATTCCATGGAATCATCGAGGGAAATTTAAGGTATTAAGAATTTAATATTATTTAACAAAAGTTTAACAAAGTTAACCATCGGGGTTACAAAATGTTGTAAAACCCTTTGCAAGACTCGGTAGAATATCCTTTCCTTCTTAACCACATATGAAAGAATCCTATACTATCATTTGACTTACGTGTTTTTCCATGCAATAAAGCCATTTCATGAACTGTTTCTGACATACCTGACAGGGTTATCCCGTAGTTGTAAGAGAAAAGATAACTATATAAAAATAAAATAATAACTAAAAAAAAAACAAATTAAAAAAAATAACGGAGTAGGGAAAACACAGCTCACGCGCGCTTGATGATTACGTCATCGATACATGCAGTGATTATTGTAGAGGACGCCATTAAATGTCAACACTATGAAATAATTTCTAATCTGATTTAATCTTACATGAAAATATCCCTTAAAGATTTTGGCCGCCAACCCTCGGCAAGCTTCGGGTTGAAGAGACCGCAGAACCAAATAATTTCGCTATTTACGATATATTAACGTTTGCCACTGTCCAGGTTAAATGGAGTTTTCAAGTCTGGTTACCTGTCACTAACTTTGAAGAATTGCATCTCGCATATCTATGAATAAAAAGAAATAAAGATCTACCATCTTTCTAAACTTTTATGTGTGGGTGCCATCTTATGTTGAATTCCGCACCAAAAATTGACCAAAATATTCATGAAATTCCAATATTGATTACCTCCCCCTGTTAGACACACACTTGACGGAATTTTAAAATGTCTTTGCATATTTTACATCCAAAAGGAGATTTCCAGGAATCTATTTTTGGTTTGATTCTGCGGTCCGTATAGCATTTTACATATTTTTCAAATTTACCATTTTTGGAAAGCTACATGTTCAAAAGGTCTGATTCCAAAATGGGAGTTTACTTGCTGCATGGGTTGGTCTGATACTGCAAGCTGTGTACTCGTATCGACGATGTGGATTCCTGTAAGAAAAATAATGAGAATTGACACAGTTTTGAAATTAACCTAGACTTTTGACTTTTACTTATAACTATAGCATAGTTAACTGAATTTAACTTTCAGATCAGGGGGAGATAACTCATATTCTTTATCCCCACCCTCCATTTTTGGAATTTCTTGCAAAAAATATCCAGAACTGAAAATTTCAGCAAAGCAAAGTTCCAGAACTGGCTCAATGCTATAAATATTTAGTACATCACATGATAATTACTAGGAATGCGATTGGATAACAACCATGGTCTATTTAGCGACAGTTTCCTGTCATTCTTGACTACGGGAGACTATACCTGACTACGGGAACTATACTAAAGTATAGTCCCCCGGGAATGAGCACGCGACCAAATATATGACGTCATAATGAATGTCATGTGACGTACTAAATCTATTATGGCCCTTTAAAAATAACGCACATTGACAGACCGCATACAAACGACCCCACAGAAGGCTTCCTGAAACAGCTACTAGATTTCTATATAATGATAGATTGTGATATACTCATTGTTCCGAATCACACCGGATTCAGCAAATTAGCAGCTTTCATCAGGAACAAAAACTACGGTATGTACTGTCAGTGAGAAAACAATCTGGTACCCTGTTCAAGATATACAATAATTGATATTTTTCCAAGAGGAAAATTCGGTATCAAACCAACAAAGCAGATATGATTTATCCACATAACATTATATGCACAATATCGACTATTTAGCTGAAACCAACTTTTTCATCTTTAAATCTAGATACAATGAGATAATAAACATTTCATATGTATTCAGAAGTAAATGAATTTCAACTTACTTAGACTTTGTCTTAACATCTATTTTTTAATACTGTTATTCTAATAAATTTGCATATTTTTAGGAGGTAAATCGGGCATAGATAGAGGATCTGATATGAGTGTTCATTTCATATAAGATTTTATAAAACGAGTTTCATAAGTTTATATTTTTGTAAGTCTTGGTTAGTATCTTTTTTTTTTTTGAGTTTTATAAAATCGGATATGAAATCAGCACAAATCTAAGCTACTTTTGATCATACCAAAATGTGTTGCGATAATGCAGCTGAAGCCACCATTTTGCCTCCCCGTCCTTGAAATCCTGCCATTATGTTATTTAATCCAACGTCATTTTATTATTTCCGATACGTCGCAATGAAAACATTCCAAGTCACAGTACACTAGTGATATACGCAAGAACATTACACGTACGATATCAGGCGGGTTGTGTGTTTAAATCCAAACTAGAAGCCATGATAACTACTGTAGACTGTACATGTATCACATTGTAATGTCAGACATTAGCCTAATTGTTTGGAAATACATCGATTTCGGGGAGTTTGGAAATGTAAGTAAAATTTTGATAATTAGTATTTTAGAAATTAGTCATTGGAATAGGCGTCTGGTCATACAACGTATTGCAATTGTCAATACGGTTCTATGAATTTGCTCTTCTTGATATATATTATAACTTGAAAGCTTTTCCATATTATCAGATATGCATAGTTTATTAGCAAAAAATAAAAAGAAAACTGTTTTATTTTATAAAGTATCAATAACGCTAGTGAAGTTATTTACCAAGAAGAATGATAGTTATTGGGACTAAACACAAATACGAGTTTTATATACAATTTTTCCTCTTCTTTATTGTGTTATACTCCATTCAGTTCACAAGAATGTTCTCAACACACATACAACATGAATAATAAAGAGTTGTTTCATCATTATCAAAAACAAAACCTTTTCAAACCTTGTATAGTTGGGAAGGTAGCTCAGGCATTGTTCAATAGATATGGATTATATTATAAAATATTGTGACAACTTCAATAATAACATATGATTTAAACTCGCAATAGAAAACAAGATAATGATGGCATGGTCCACTTTATCAGTTTGGTAAATGTGTATATTTACATTTTGAAAACTATGTCACGGGACGTCAGCGTAGCACTTTCCATACTCTAGCGATAAGTATTAACGAAATATATCAATTTAGGATCAGACTGTGAAAAAGTACAAATGTAGACACTTTTATCTAGTGTGCGGATTGTCATTAGCGTATGTGTTGTATATTTCCTGGAACATTTTACATTTGATGACGTGAATGGTTTTGATGATCCTCCGATTAGTGCCTGACAAATACTGAACGTCGTCTTTGAAATCATGATGATGTGTAGAGCAGCTGGGCTTGTGGGGAAATGTGTGTCCTTTAAACTATATATGTTACTATGAATCATTTATCCATCTTGGTGCAATCAAAAGACCTAATGTCGTTCCAAAGTACTCGCGATACAACATTTGCATCATCGTTTGAGAATTTAAAGAATCCATACTCATACACATTTTCTAGAGTAGTCCGGTTTGTGTGGACAGTGTCACCTACCATCAACACGCGCACGTCGTTGTTGTCATGGAGATGCACGAGTTGTGCCTTCACGTGTGCCATTGATTCTTCAGGTATGAGTCCGCTTGTGAGAAACATGACGTATTTACGTGCTCTGACACTACTGTATGAAGTATGGTTATCAACAAACCTCAATACATTGTCCCAGTCGTGTTCTTTACCTTGTGACTGTTTGATTGTCCTTATCGAGTCCATTATGTACGGTAGATTAGACAGACGACATTCCTGTATGATATAATTTGTGGTATCATCAGCAATGCTTATAGTTATAGAGTTATTGGTATGATCGGGATTGAATGTATCGATAAAGTCTTGTAGGAAGCTAATTCCTTTCTTGAAGATGTTGATGTTCTGCGAAGCTGATGTTTCCATGACAACGAGTATGTCTGCGTTGTAGTCTTGTGTACAACCTGTTCAGAAAAACTATTTACATCAATATACAACACCTTATTATATGAACACATGGGATGTAGTGAAAAATTCTCGAAAAAAGCAGTGGTAATGATCAAGTATGAGTACGTTCATCTGATACAACCGATAACTGTGACGGGGACGAGATTACAACTCCTGAGATTGCCCAATGGTTTGGCAACTTATGTAATGTTCACAACATTGACTATAAACTTAATGAAATAAAATTTTCTGTTTGATATCGAATATCTGCTTATGACGTGGTAAATCTAAATACCAGGTTTTTGTTCATTGCATTCACAATATCAATGTTTTACTGTATTACCTTATCACAATGACTTGTTTTACCTGTAGCGTTCCCGTCATGTAGTTCCCACTGTAGGAGCTGCACTAGTTTGTCCGGATCTGGTGCCAGTAAGTACGGGCTAGTGAAGGCCACACTCTCCAGTAACGTGTGATGGACAGACTTTCCCAACCCCACGCTGACCACTTTGATACATCTGCGGGAAAGTTCTGTGGCCTTGTTAATTGTCTTGTCCCTGTTATTGACCAACCCGTCACTGACCACAACAACGTACTTGATAGCTGATTGTCTCCCTCCCTTCGTCCACAGGAACAAATTGCTAAAAGGAGAGGACAGAAAACGGAGGAAAAGGATTCTTATATAGTTACTTATCATTACAAGGAAAAGATTTGGCTTAGTTAAAATTAATTATACTTATTTCTGCATCAGCAGCGTCGAATGCTTTCGTGCTGGGAAAACAATTGAATGACATATTATTTGAACTATTCGAAAAAACTGAAGACAATATCAGGTAGCTTAATGCTTTTTTTAGTAAATTATGTTTTTATATTGTGCATAGCAATTTGAAGGGCTGTAAAACTTTTCTTTGTTATATTTTATTTGTCACAGCATCTTAAGATATACAATGTAATTCAATATTGCAACAATCATTCATCATCATCATCATCAGCATCATCATCATCACAATCAACATCATCATATTTTCAGAGATAATCAAAATACGTATTCAATGTCAGAGAAAGACGACTACTCTCTTGCTAGGAAAAGAAAACATTTAAATAACAGATTATTTTTACGCTACTCGGAACGTAGCTTTAGGATCATCATTCGTTCTTACTAAATTATGTTTTTCTATTGTACATAATCCTTTAAAGGGCTGCGACAGTCTTGCCTTTTTGAGGAATTTTAAAAGAACAATTATGCTGGGGTCTATGTATCTGGAAACCGAAATTGGTAGATGAATCATGTTATCTTTAAAAGCAGTGAATGTCGCTCAGTTTTAAAATGATGCCAAAGACAAACAATAAATGGCCCCATTATCATCATACATACGACGACAGACAAATCCTACCTTGCCAGCTCCAGTCCTGTTTCCATGTAAGACGTACTGTTAAGATGCGTGACATTAAGGACACTTTCACGAACACAGTCCTTGTCCTCACAGGACAGGAAGTCGAAATCCACCCTCGCAGTCTTGGAGAAACTTACCACAGCCACTTGTGTCTCATTAGGAGCTATATTGAAGTTTTCAGTAACATTGACTATGTATTGTAAGATGTTGTTAAAACTCTCCGTCTCGCTGTAGGAAGAGTCTATGACAAAGACTATGTCGGCCACTTTAACGGGACGAGGCATGTATCCATTGAGTCTGAAGACAAACGTGCCTGTCCGATTGACGTTTGAACGAGACACGATCGTCCCAATATCGTCCGTACCCGACCCCTCCACGGCGTGATAGTGTAGGTTATCTCCCTTGTTGAAGCCGACCTAAATGGGGAAAATATCTGATTGGTGTCAAATAAATTCTTTGAACCGAAACTTGAAAAATTACAGGGATTGTTGCATACATGTCAGTTTGTTCTTTATAAACGATTGATTTGTATCATTGTTCCAACGCTTAATTGGCTAACTTTGAAGCCAAATGTGTGCCTTTTTTCAAGGCTTTTTTGAAGTCCAAATTGAATAATATGTCTTTTTATTCAAGAATTATTCAGTTATTAACGTCTCAAGTGTTTTGATAGTTATTAATTCATTTTCTATGTATGCTATTCCCACCTAAAAGAGACAACTGTATCAAGATATCCTCAAATATAAAATTTGACTAAACTTGTCGAATTAGCTAAGTCCCCTAATTGAAATATCATAAATGTGAATATCTATTCTGTGACTAATCAGATTGCAAAATCATTCGGCAGATATTACCACAGTAATGGAGCGTTCTTTATAAAGTGAGATTGAAGTTCCTTTTTATCAAATATTTGAATATGTCAGTTGTTCATTTTCCCACAATAGAACCGGATAGGGGTTACATAATTTTCAATAAGTTAATGGAATAAAGGAAAAGTTCAATTTCAGTTTTAAAGTTGAAAATCATCACAGTTTTGATGGATTTACTGGTATAAAATTATGAAAATCAATTAAAGCATGTTCGAAAAAATCAGAATTTCTGATTTTTGGACATATATACATATTTTGGTATCCAGCCAAATTTACTTGATAGGGAGATTTCCCTACTAAATAGTATGTGCATATTTATACCGTTTTTACAACAAATAATCAAAATAACAAGTACAAATTATACAAAAGAAGGATAAAACGTATTTGGAAGCATTTGCTCTTCTATTTTTCAAAATGTTAGCTACCAAAATGTGTGTTTGGTCCAAAATCTAGATAAACAAACACTTTAAATTGCAAGATCAGTAAACTTGACAGGCTTATATCTAGTTTTGTTCTGGCTAATATATTATCGGTTATGCATTACTATCAAAGATAAAGTAATTCTTTAAGACTTAAACATAAACTGATATTGTTTAAGGTAAGATTTCATATGTTGGCATCTAAAAAGAGCAAAAATGGTAATGCTGCCTAATTTCAAAAGGTTATGGGCCGATTTCATTCATCATTATTTCTTGAATTAACTGAAATTACTGTATAATTTCAACTAATATGTACCTAAAGTTTATCTTACTATATACTCATATTTTCTCATTTCATATTTCAAGTATAGCAAAAATAGTAGATATTGTACCTTAAATTTGGTCGAAAGTGTGATTTCTTTCTATTTTCTGATTTTTCGGGTGTTGAAAAAACGACTTTCCGAACATATGATTTTTGGCGACATTTTTCATGTTCAAATACTAAGATCCTCCAACCCAAAAAGCAGAAAAAAATTCCTTTGCAATTATTTGGAGGTTAGGTCTCTTGTTTCGTCATTTTACTGGACTAGTATGCTTAGATCGAAATTACTTCCATTTGTTTTTGCTACTAACAAGAAAATAAAGGTCATATTGAAAAATACCCTAGTTTACTTAAGGTTTACACAATAGAGTTCAAAAGTGCAATATCAATGCGACAATGACGTCACTGAGACTATATTATTAGTTTATGTTTCTAAACACGGAAAACCCATGTCCATATGCTGTATCATACCAACCTCCACGTGACCAAGATTAGTAAAAATGTGTATCTATAGTTACGGTAGTTCATTTAAGTGAAATTGATTTCACATCAATTAATCTGTTAGGGAGTATGGATACTCATGGAAATTATTTTAACAAGAGTATAGCTTACAATACAAGTAAAGAGCAATATTGCTTCTTATAACTTTTGTGTAAAATTGATAATATCAGTATTAATTCTAAAATGAAAATGAAACCGTGGATGCACGAGTACCGGAGTCTATGGTAGCTACGCGTCTGGTTTAACTTGAATGTTAGTTATGGATGTTATGATATATAAAGAAGCGGTTTATGATGGGATTACATATTATTTCAATTTCTATGGATTCGTATTTAAATCAATAATTTTGCTATTCAAATGTGATCCAAGCACCGTGACATCGGCACCATGGTAACGGCCTTAAAGTGTATAAAGATGAATAATTTAAAAAATAACGCAATGTTTTTGTTTAGAAATCTATACATAGTCATTGGCATTTGTCTGTTCGCCTGAAAAAACGATGTTTGTCGAAAACGTTCGCAAACGATCTCGAACCTTGGCGAACGTGTTCGGACAGTGACTCGTCTGGAAAACCAAGATGGCGGCTTGGTGAGTTATCGTCTGCTAATGAAAAGAACATTTCCAGTTTTGTGGCTCCATTTGTTGATTGTCGGGTCAATTTTGAAATTTTTATCATCTTTAGAGCAATTGTATTAAATGAGTTATGAATTTGCAGTATACAATGTGCATATTTGAGATAATTTAGGTAAAACAGGTGAAATTACAAGTGCAACGTTAACCAACACTTAGCCATGATGATTGAAATGAAAACGATTAATATATACACAGTCGCTAGACTTAATACATATCATTTTAAGCAGAGTTATAATGATTTTTGATGTTTTTACTTTTAGCTCTACTTCATATTGGTAGAAGCTGCAGATTAATCTTCCAGATGTACAGGACAATATAATTGACTAAGAACATGGAATAAGGCAGTCTGAATAATTCGGACAGTTAAGGCTGGGAAAGAAGGTGTCTGAATTATCGCAGGTCCACTGTACATGCATATTTTAGATAAAATTCTTGAATTCCTATCATTTCCATTCTATCCTAGGTGACTGGTTCATTTCCTTTTCTTTTCACTTTTTCTTTAATTCATGAATATTTTAAGTCAAAATTGTTGGCACAGTGTACCTCGTCCAAGTATTTCTGGATCCTTGTTGGAGATGCTGTCTTATTGAACCTAAAATTTCTCGAAATTTAGTTATTTGTGAGAACAGTACACCTAAGAGATTGCCAAGAGGTATATCTGTATCATCTGCCATCTCTCCCAATGAAACAGCCTGTACGATGGCTTACATATTGAAATGCTCTGCGCGAACGCAGCATTCGGAACGTGCAAAACGTTTGCCTACAAAACGTTCGCGAACGTATTGCAGGATTTCGAGAACGACGGAACAAAATGGCAGACTCCACTGGATTTTCGCAATACATTTTGACGTGAGAATTTTTGGTCGCAAAAATGAAAAAGAACTTCTTTAGACTCGTTTCATAAAATTTCATATGAAACACAAACTCATTTTAAGCCCCTCTATAAATCCTTATTATCCGCAGATTGTGTACCCTACCAGAAGTTTTTATAAACGTACCTGTCCGAAAAATTGTCCATTATCATAAGAAGTATACTGTATTTTATTGTAGTTGTAGATAACAAAGGTCAGCACACCATCAGTGACCAGGACCGCTTGGAATATATTCCTCTGTAACTAAAGCACACGAAATTGAAATGTATAACACGTATAAAACATATATACTAGTGATCACCTCTGGATAAAGACCATACATATCCTAAGGTCCCAAGTGGTCAATATCACAATTTGACCTGTGTATTAAGACCGCCTAATTATATTTTTCTGCGTCCCTTGGGTGGTACGTATAGACGGGATCGATGGTATATTTTATATTACTTAACAACCTTTGGTGAAACAATTAAAATATATAACATACAGAGGCGTTGTCTATAAAAAGGTTAAAGGTCATACTAATAAAACTTCATAATATAGTTGTGTATTGAGAAATAATAGTTTGGATCGACACCAGCTAAATTAAAATAGTATAGTATGTGACTTGTTGTATGTTTGGCATGGACAAAGTATTAAAAGTGTTCTACATATTTTTCTCCGTCTCTCGAACTTTTAAACTTTCCATATTTATCCACTTTTGTAAATTTCGTATTTGAAAAGTTATAAAGAAATCAAATTAAAATATTGAATTTTAACGTGAACACGTTTTTTATAATAGCTCGGAATAGTATCGGGGATGTTTGCAACGTGATGCAACTCGATTTTCCGATATCACCAGAAAGTTTGAAAGATGGCGTTTATTGTGGCGATTCTTTAAAAATGTGTGATATTTCATTCGAAATTTACTGCTATTTCAAAAGTGTATTGGTGCTTTTAGGGATCTGAACCATCATATATAATTATCCATATTCACACATTGTATGTTTTATGAGAGTTTGTGATAGTTAAATTTCATGAAATACAAATTAACAGAAAATCAGGTTGATTTTCAATAGGATTTCGGAAACAATGTTGAAATAATCACTTTTATGAATTTTGAAATATCTAAAATAAATTACAAATGAAAACATTTTACCGGATTATTATTCGACCAACAAGTTGGTACATTAATCCAAGACACTATAAACATCCAGGTGACATTAAAACTGACAAGTTCTGGGAAGTATGATACCATCTCCTCTCCGACTCGCTCTAGTTCCTGTCCAGATGTGACTTCCCTCCAGCATGTATGCCTTATCAGTGTATTCGGATACCAACAACTGTACAACCAAAACGGTGCTAGATGTGTCACTGGTCCCGGAATAGAGCTGATTGCACTTGGCCATGACAGGTTACCAAACACAAGAACACCATTGTGCGTTACCTGCATAGATTTAGATACGGTTATCTGTATTTGCATATTATACTAAATTATCTGCCCTTACTTGAAAGTATTAATTGCGATGTCATGTATTTCCGAGCATAACGTCATACTTTTCGGAGAAAACGACGTGAATTGCGAGCAGAAAATAATGACGCCACAATGGATACCTACTCGCAAGGGAGCTAACTCTGTACTATGCTAAGACGGAATAGGTTTACCGAAACTGAAACAGTCACGTTATTTTTCTGGCTAAAATGTCTCCAAGTTCTTATAATATTGACAGGTCAATGTTACTATTTTAAGTTAATAGAGACTGAAATAGTCACTTTTTCTAGCTACAAATTAAATCAATTTTATTACAGATTTATATGCTGAATAGCTTAGAAGGTATACTATATAAACAAGCATATCACAACGATAAAAGCCTATGGATTTTGACCGTCAATAGGACTTTACGTCTCATCAATCGACATACCAACCAATGAATCCTATATAAACATATTGCCGAGCCCATCGGTACTACTTTCTTCTGATCAACATGTATATCTGAATATTTCGATCATGGCGCCATATATGCGATATATACTTACCAATACACGTCCATATTTATCTCCAAAGAAATCAAAATCAATGGTCAAGTTAATGATTTGATACGAATAATACATAGGATAGTTAAAACAATTTGAATGGCCAGCATCATAATAGTCACCAAGTGGAACGGAACAGTATAAGAATCTCCAAAGCCACACACAGAAAAAGGCATACCGCGCTACCAGCCACCTTCCATGTGTCATTTCTGTCTGCACGGTGAAGTCAGTTGGCCAGAGGTTTTAGGTATATTTTCAAAAGATGAGGCAGCAGATATCGAATAGATGTAATAACGATGGGGAAACGGAAAAAAGTTCAAACATGCCTTGTCAGAAATATGATGTAAACTCCATCCATTTAAATCAAATTCGATAGTACCACTACGTAGAACTATCTTCAGACAGGAAGCTTTAAAACAAACTGAAGGGACCACGGACCCAATGTTATTTATAATCCTGTTCTATTTATATTACGATAAATCTTACGAAACACTGAACAAGCCAGGAACAAATATTGATTTTTATCGGAGTCTCTTATCGACTTTCTTAACATTATACATGAACGTCAGGTGAGGAAGGTAGTAATACGAATCAGAATGGGCTCTAGGGTCAGAGGGGTAGTAATTTAACACTCATGACATTGTTTAGTTTGTCAACTTAATGTTGTGCTACGTTCCTGCTAAATCTCGCGTTCCATATTTCGTGATTTTAAAATAACACCTGAATACTGAGTTCTAGTATAGTGTTACAAACAAAATGTTCGATGTAGATACTGTAATCATGTTAAATTTCGAAGTGATACATATTTGCAATTACAGATTGGATTCATATACGATGAGTTTATTTCTTGAATATAATTTGTAAACACTGAAAGCGAAAATCACATGGAGTGATATGAAAAGCATAATTTTGATGAATTTTGCCTGGTTTTTACATTTCCTCAAGAGAATATGCGAATTATAGAAATTTTATTTAAACTCCTTGGAACATTAGGAACTACAGTAATGTATTGATTATATAGCGTCACGAGGTTGATCTTCGTATTATGCTTTAATCGTGACGCTACATACTCAATCGGTATGATATACATATGTACTACTCAGAGAATAGATACTACAAGAAGGTAGCATTTGACTGTATTAATCTAATAGACGTGATTACAGACATTGATGCTAGTACTCGTTTCTTTATTTGTTTGTTTGTTTGCCTGCTTGCTTGTTTGTTTGTTTGTTTGTTTGCCTGTTTCTTTTTATTTAACGCCCCATCAGCAGTCAGTGTCATTTAGGGCAAAACGAACATAAGCATTTAAATGACGATTCATGTTCATCGGGAAGTGCACTAGATTTTGTCCTCTCATGTACAGATATATTTGTATCAAGTATTTGGATTAGTCATGGCAGTACATCCGATACGGTGTACTCGGCTTATGTGTCTAGACTTAAAATTAGATCTAGTAGAAACTTTGTTATTTTGATGCCAAAATTTTGTATGAGATAATTTGATATTGTGGGTCGAATATAAGTTTAAAGGCGGGATTTTTTTCTAAGCTAGTTTCTTCCGTCGATCATTTAGGGAATACTGATTAGCTTCTTCTTAGACATTTGAACAGGTGCAAGACGTAATCCGTGGTTCTGGAAAGGGTCAAGTATCTGTAGAAAGGATCCCCGAGCCGATAAATGTAGTTTAGTTTTGATCTAAGAAGGGCATGGTAGATGCGAATTTGAAGCATTTCACGGTCTGCACACCAGTCTGTGTGGAAAAGGACACGTAGAATGTTCAGCGCCTTCGAGCATTGATCTTTCAGATATTTTATATGAGGAACAAAAGTGAATTTTGAAACAAATATTAGTCCGAGAAATTTAGTTTGTTCAACTACTGGGATTTTTTATACCTTTCAGATTTAGATCTGGGTCAGTGTGCAATTTTTAGTTTTTGACAGAAATTCAGGCAGACAGTTTTTGATCCTGAGTGACTATGTGACATTTGGCAGCAGTCATCTAATAGACGTGTTTACTGTTATTGGTGTACGCCCAAAAGTCAAGTAGTTGTTTCTTTTCATTCGGGCTCACTCTTAAAAGCTTCCAAATTCATGCCGAAAGTGTTTTGTGAACGTCCTAAGCAGCATTAATCTGAGCATTCCAATATATTACGAACGTGAGTCGCAGATTACAACTATAAATTCACTTACACGGTTGAATCGAATACATCGGATGAGTCGAATTTTACAATAGGTCCCGATTTTTGTCCCTCTTTATATAAGTAAATACAGCACGGATGAATCGAACACGGTTGAATAGAATACTGCGGTTAAATAGAACACATTTCACGGTCCCTTCCTTCTAAAATATACGAGTACAATAAAACTATGCTTTAATCGTGACGCTACATACTCGATCGATACACTGTACTACACGACGAGTACACTACAACAATGCTTTAATCGTGACGCTACATACTCAATCGATACACTGTACTACCTGACGAATACACTACAACTATGCTTTAATCGTGACGCTATATAACTCAATCGATGCACTGTACTACATGACGAGTACACTACAACTGTGCTTTAATCGTGACGCTACATACTCAATCGATACACTGTACTACACGACGAGTACACTACAACTATGCTTTAATCGTGACGCTATATAACTCAATCGATGCACTGTAGTACATGACGAGTACACTACAACTATGCTTTAATCGTGACGCTATATAACTCAATCGATACACTGTACTACATGACGAGTACACTACAACTATGCTTTAATCGTGACGCTACATACTCAATCGATACACTGTACTACACGACGAGTACACTACAACTATGCTTTAATCGTGACGCTATATAACTCAATCGATACACTGTACTACACGTTGAGTACACTACAACTATGCTTTAATCGTGACGCTATATAACTCAATCGATACACTGTACTACACGACGAGTACACTACAACTATGCTTTAATCGTGACGCTACATACTCGATCAATACACTGTACTACACGACGAGTACACTACAACTATGCTTTAATCGTTACGCTATATAACTCAATCGATACACTGTACTACATGACGAATACAATACAACTATGCTTTAATCGTGACGCTACATACTTGATCGTGAACCAACTTTTACCACGTGTTGTAGTCCTCGCGTGCTTCACTTCCAACTTATGATATTGTACCCAAAACGCTTGAACTATGTCTTCTGATCTCCTGCGCTTCTACCAAGCGATTGACTATCATCATCATACTTGTAAACTGTTATCTGGATCAATTATTCCTCATACATAATTGGAATTCTTGATTGAAGTTACTTCAGCTTAACTGGGTTTTTTTCTCTTATATTTCTCTTATATATATTTATTGGTATTAAGAGTTATGTTAATCACCTGTGTATCTCATATATATAGTGTTTAGTATTCTATGCTTGCAATCCTAACTAATTATAGATATTGCTTACCTATACAGTCGACTAAGTGAGTAATTATATTACTTAATTCTTGCTCTTATTTTTTTTCTTGCTACCACGTTATCATCTAACCTTGTTTTTGTTGTATTTATTTTTCATTATAGATAAATTATCCCATTCGTTATAAAAAAGATAACAATATTTTATACTTTTATAATATATATATATATTAGAGTTACCTCCCCTTACTCAGTTTGCCTATCATCCAATCGTGCACTACCTGTTTGAAACAGTCATGGCTGATGTTTACATTTACTAAACATTCTCCAGCTCGAGATATTATAAGGTTTTCCTCTCCTAGCTAGCAATATAATTTATGTACATATGTTTAAATATCCTAATAATTATTGTCATTGTAATGACCACTCTGTGTTGCTAAATCACTATTGTATATACATTCTTATATTTTTTCCTTTACCTATTTGTGTTGTTTTGTTATTTGAACAATCGTTCAATAAGTGTGTATTATGCTCAGATCGGTTTTTATTAGGCAATGTAATGATATGTAATTCATCTTCTAACTCTTTCCCCTGTGTTTGCCTTTCCCCTTTCTTCAAAGATAAATAGCTAATATTTATTCCCCTAATTAATAGTTTTAAGGTTTCCCTAATTAATTTGTCACTTATCTCGAATGCTGTGGCTTCTAGATTGTCGTTTTCGTCCACTCTTTATAGTAGAATGACTTCAATGTTTATATTTTAAGTAAGTTTACATATTCTGGATCCCCGAGAAGACTATTCTTAAATTTCCATGTCCCTTCCCCAGATGTTGTTTAATCAATCTAGTTCAATAAAAATAGACGAGTGGTCAGATTTGTAATCCATACCTGCAGTATCCCCATAAATCCCCATAAACAAACTTCCCTTTCAAGCATTTCCTCCTAGGTTTTCACAAAAACTAGGTGCCTGAGAATTCTCCGATATTGTTATGTAGATCAGAGGATACAAGAAAATAATCAAACCTACTTTTCTTCCCATTCGGACAAATCCATATATAATTTATCATTTGGATTAAATTCCCTCCAAACATCATCTAGATCTAAATCTGTATCATGTTATGCATTTCGATGTATTCGATGTTATTTTGGAGGCTTCTCAGGCACGTCCACTCACCCCCTATCTCAACCGGAAGTCGATATTATTAAAAACATATATATAATTTACCTTCTTATCTCCTCCAATACTTATCGTTGTATATGATCGTAGCAGTATAATGCTGCCGTCACGCACGCTTTCTCAATGGAAATATACAAATGAATTACACTTATAACGCTTTCTCAATAGAAATATACAAATGAATTACACTTATAACGCTTTCTCAATGGAAATATACAAATGAATTACACTTATAATGAAGGCCAATCCATATCCTTTCTCTCAGTCGACTGAATACTGTGAGATTGTCAATTTTAAATGTTCTAGCACCAGATAATAAGAGGTGTAAAATGACACAACATATTTTAATCGATGTCCCAACCATACAATACCAACCATATTCCTAAGCTAGTTATATGTGCATACTTTTTTACAACGTTCCGGTCGTTAATTGAAATTCCAAAAGAGCTTAAAAAAACACCAAGCAGTTAACGACACTGATACACAGGACTGACATGATTTTACATGAATGACAAAATAGCTTCTTTTTTACAAATGACTAAACTATTCATTTATGATAAAAGGTATTTACAACCTTAATATAATTAGATTTCAAAACGAAGAAAATTGATAAATTGATCTTATCTTAAAAGCTGAAATAGCAATAATGTTTATAATGAGTATATTATGGTTTCCCTCGGGATTTCAAGAACGGGGAGACAAAATGGTGGCTTCAGCTGCATTAGCGCAACACATTTTGGTATATTAAAAAGTATCTTAAATTTGTGCTTATTTAATATGCGATTTCATAAAACTTAAAAACGATAATCCCCAAGATTCACAAAACACTTCTTAAACTCGTTTCATAAACTCTCTTATGAAATGAACACCCATTTAAGATCCTTTGTTTATGCCCGATTTCACTCCTACAAAAATATGCAAATTTATTAGAATAATATTGATTAAAAAAACAGACGTTTTGACAGAGTCAAAGTAAATTGAAATTCATTTATTTCTGCATACATAAGTGACGTTATTATCTCAATGTATCTTGATTTAAAGATGAAAAAAGTTGGTTTCAGCGAAATAGTCAATATTGTAGGCCCGGCCCCACGGAAGAGCGGATTAATTACGGATGAATTTAGTTTATAAATTTTGGCCGTTCGTTGTCATCCGCAACAAAATTGGCTTGAAATAACAAATGTTCAAGTATAAATTACGGATATGTTAATAACGTTCTGCGAATTTATTATGAACAAATGCGGATATTTCACGAATACAAGCGAATACGATAACGGACGCTCTCCCGTGAGGTGTACAATCGGTAAGATTATCCAACAATGCGGATACGTAACAAACAATTACGAATATATAACGCATATATTGAGGAAACAGATCGGCATTATTGCGATTGTTACGGAAATATTACGAATCTATTAAAAATGCATTGTGCAGATGTAGCGGAAAGAACGGTTGTATTGCGCATGTAAGGCATCTGAATTACGGAGGTAAAAGAAGCGCGCTCGGGCCTTTCGGTATCGCTTTTCACAACAACACGACTGCAACAAAGATAAGTAAGCTGCAACTTTCATCCTACCTCCTCCAGATACAAAGAAAGTCCAGTGTGTTTCAAATTCAAATCAAAGCAGACAACTTTTTCTTTTCTGTCTTTGAAACAATTTCATGACTTGAACAAGTAGATTAATATGTTGTTGGATACCATTGTTACGCTGCATTGGTATTATTGCCGATGACCCATTATTACACCTGTACTTCTCGACGAACAGGAAATAATTTACAAATATGTCGATGTTTGCCATATTTATACAGTAGTTTTGGTTTACGCAACACGTTTGTTAAACATTCGCAAATTATTCTCAAATCAAATGTAAAACAGACGCAATGCAAACTCTGAACTCAATATGCATTCGCAACAAATTATTTTAATTCGTGATGTCAACGTAATAGGTACGCTATACATTCGTTTTACACACTGTCCCAGTTCGCTATAAAGCCGCAAACCCTATTCAGTTGCGGATATCAACGTATAACAGCGGATATACAGCACATATAGTAAGCATGTATTGAGTATGTATTGCGTACGAATAGCGTATCTAACGCGAATGATTTCCTCAATCAAAATTTTGTGCAGTTCAAAACTCCCGGGAACGGAAAAACATGCCATTGCGGATAATTTGCGGACGTGTTCGGATGTTGGGCGAATGATACAAGTACGATTAACGAATATTGCGTATGTTCAGCGAATATCAGCCAATTTTGTGCATTACATTCGCAAATCTTCCTAAACGCCAGTGGGACCGGGCCTGTTCTCCTTTGTTGGTTTGATACGGAATTTTCCTTTTGGAAAAATATCGGTTATGGTATATCTTGAACAGGGTACCAGATTATTGTTTCGCTGATAGTACATCCCGTAGTTTATATTCCTGATGAAAGCTGCTAATTTGCTGAAACAGGTGTCATTCGGAACAATGAGTATATCACAATCTATCATTATATAGAAATCTAGTAGCTGTTTCAGGAAGCCTTCTGTGGGGTCGTTTGTATGCGGTCTGTCAATGTGCGTTATTTTTCCAGGTGTATCGACTATGTTGTCAGGGAAACGTTATTTGGCTTTTTTCTTAACACTGTCCGAATCGGAGGCCACAAACAAGTTATATTCGTCCTTAATAAGCGAGTCAAAAACCTCCCATACGGGATCTAATAGAAGGGCTTTTCTGAATACGTCTTTCGGCATGTTTGGATTATTCTCTCGGCGGATATGGGCACACGCTATCCTCTTTCGTCTTCTCTGTGTTGTAGAGAAATTGTGCAACGCTCGAACAGACAGCGGTGAAAGTTTAAAAAGGAAATCATAAATATGTAAATATCTACCTGGTGATATGTCGTTATCCAAGGAATATCCTCAGCTACATTTGGTCTCTTTCTGTAAATCAGCGATAAAATCCCAGTTCATTAGCAGAAATATGACGTCTTCTTTAAAAAATCTTTTGAAGTCTACACCATCAAACATGTATTTAGCTATGATGCGATGTTTGGAATTGTTGTAATCATGATACGAACTTGTCCTAATGACAAGTATATTCCATATGTATGACAGTTTTTTGGATAAACGTTTTAAGATGTTGATCATAGTTTCCTTTCTACGAAGGGATCCAATTAAAATAATTACCAAACCCGTAACCATAATTACCACCATAGGGCGGTGCTGAAAATAATCTAAACCAATAAAATATATTAGAAAGGGACAGAGATAATTAAACATAATATGATTACATTTTCGTATAGGCTGTAAATGCCAGAATATACCATTAGATCCTAATTTATATATTTTGTACATCAAACGTTTTTCATTATCAAGGAAAGTTGCTTACACATTTGATTTTCTTTCAAGATTATAAACAATATGTTCGTTCACAATGAACGCTGCTGTCATGCTGGCACTCTGTTTTCTAAAGCCTTGTTGTAATTTGTGATGAATTTGATTTTTGTTAATATTTTCCTTCACTCTAAACTCAGAACCTTTTCTACATTTTTTTAAGACAGGTGTAGTCCCGGTAGTTGTTCATAACTTCATCGCTCCCCTACTTTCAATATTGTTTTAACAATACCGTATTTAAAGTGATCATCTGGATATATCTCACTTTCAGTTATGCTGTTGAACTTTTTTATCATTACATCTATCGTATGATCACTTGATTACTTTTTAACAAGTTTATTATTATTAAATCAATCATGTAACGTTTCAATCGATGAACTTATCCTTATAATTCTTTTCATGCTTCAATAGTAATCATTCAACACTTTCACGTTCCTATTTCGTTGTCTGACGTATTGTTGCTGCGTAGACAAGTAGGCATGTGATATGCCTTTTAGATATACTTACGTATAGCCCTTTACGAATATGTTAAAAAATGTTAAGAGTTAAATACAAACCACCTAAAAAGTGAAAAAAAAACCCTAACAGAGTCTTTAAAGCTAAGTTATGCATTCAAATATATTCATGGTAGCCGTAGGTCCGTAGACATTTTAAGTCACCCTAATATACTGTAAATCTGTGAAACAAAACTCAATTTTATCTTACAAGTAGTTATCAAATATTCAGTTATTTGTGCTATTGAATATAAACCTTTTAACAAAACGTACAATATCCGAAAACAATATTAGCTCATAATAAAAAAAAGAAAGCACTGTCATCTTAATCCAATTTACACACAAACAAAAAAACTACTCATAGAAGGACAATATGGATAACATCATTATTTTGCTTAAATAACTTCAATAATGGGGTTTGCGTACGATCTTTTGACAACCAAGTTAACTTTAGGTTGGTTACTCGACAACGTGAACCTCCCCCGTAGTGATGCTTTCGCACTGCAACCAACGGGGCTCATGCTGGGAACAACCAACTAAATAAAAAAAGACCTTCGAAATGGCTCCTGTGTATACAAGATTGAGCCCAGGATAGAACTTTGACCCTGGCTGGCTAATTATGAATTTCAAAAGTAAAAATGTTTTCTGACAGGTTATTATTCCTAGATAACCTTGATGTGAATTTGGAAATTCATATTGAGATTCAGGTTCAAAATAGCAATTTTGATAGTGAATAGGTAAAAACATTAGAATTTCAGGATTTGTTAGTGCAAAATGCGCCTGATTTCAATAAAGCTACCCTGGTTGGAGTTTGAGCAGAAGGACCCAAACTTTTTTTCCTACCTAGTGTTATATGAGAACCTAGACATTAATTATAGAACACAATAGCTAACTAATATTCCTTTGTTTTAATGATACAATACAAAATTTTAACAAAGTTTAACACTGTGGTCTATGTAAAATTATTTAGTTGGCTGCTCTTTTAAACGACATTTTCTAGCCGATCAAAGTACCAAGACATTCAATAAACTATGGGCTTAGAAACACAGCCTTGCTTATAGGGACTGGCGTTTAACAAAATGCCAAAACGGAAACAATGTTAATAGGAAAATGAAAAAGAAAGTCGGTTAGGAAAAAACAAGATAAAATCTCAGGATCTGTAGTCCTAACCATATAACAAGGCAGTCAACATTTGGGGTCATTTGAGTACGTCTATCTGTCGTGACGTAAACGTTACTTGGAATCTGCATGCATTATCGTATACGATTAAATTCATGATTTATATAATACAAAATTTCCACTGGTGCAGATAATCACATCATGAATACATGCACGTATTTCCTATACGGAATTCTCTTCTAACACGCATTTCATACATGGAAGGCCGTCCTTGACTCTGGAGGTTAATATTACATTATTCAAACTTAGTAAACCAATCTAATTTTCCATAGTCATTATTTCTTATTCTATATTTATCTTGATTACAAAGACCCAATTGGAAAAAAAAGACTGAATATCTGTGTTTTACCCAATGCAAGACTGCATGTACACGTAGACCTTACTCAACTGATAATACAGAAGTTATAAAACGTCATATTTTATCCCTTTGACCACGATCTGAGGCTTCAGACGCGTGAAGTTTCACCTAATGAGTATGCTGTATAAAAATGATCTTATATAGAGACACTAAATAGAAGTATATACAAATTATAGTTTGTCTTTCCACTTTAATTATGCTAAAACGCATGCTCCGGACGGACCAGGTATTACCAATTTGATACCCCGGTGTGTTTCAGCGTCTCAGAATGTGACATTGTCCATCAATATACCAATATACATTTCAAATTTAATCGTTTTGTATCGCCTTTTTATACAGGAACTTTGGTAATTTTTGTAGTGTTATTTAACAAAAACATACCGCCAACGACATCGAAGTGAACTCCTCATTACAAAGACAACGGCTAAACCAGTCGTCGCTCTCCATATATGTGCAAACTACGGTGTGTCTTTAAATGATCTGAATTGGTCATGAAACCTTATGCCTAATCAACAATGTTTCAGTCTTTCAACCACAAACTATTGTTTTTAAATTGGCAGCGGACCTACAGCTATGAGTAAATTCTTAGATTAGTTTCTGTTGTCCATTTAGGATGGAAAACCACACTACGAAACAATAATGGAAATGATCGTAAAGTCCTCCAAGTTTCAGAAACTAATATTTAACAGAATTTATGACAATAATTTACATAAGAATGTAAAGTAATAAAGGCCATAAAAATGAATTATATTTACATTAAATTCGAACACAGTATGGCTCTCTTTAAATAATTAAATTATCGATAGAAAAATCACGATTTTCAAAGAATAATTTATCATAGAATAATAACTGAATATAAACATAAATTAAGGAAAAAATCAAATGGTCTATATATATTTATATATATATATATATTCACATTTCCATTTCAGTCCCACTGTGTAACCTTACCAAGCGCAGTTTACATTCATATAGTCTATCAACTACAACTAATGTCAAGACGTCATTATCATTGTAACGTCACAACTGGTGTGCCAGCGATAATAGAAAACGGCTGTTCAATTAGCTGTACATCCTTGACGATAACGAATGATTTATTCATTATAGATGCAAATCACTTGGAATTTCATTATAAAGCTCTAACCAAATGTAAATATAAGAATTGCACGTCTTTCAGTTAGCATCCATAGCCTATATGAATGCCAACTTAACAGAGGCCAATTCAATGAAGCGCGCTATATTGGCTATAAATGCCAACTGAATGACCTTCAATGCTTAAATATATTTACATTTTGTATATATTTATGTGAGTAATGGTGTGTGTCTATATAAAAACGAACAAGGAACACGATGTCACTTTTTTAACAGCTGTTTTTTGAATGAAACTATTTGGAGCAAAATAGAATAATTAATTAGCGATTCCATTGGAACATATGAAAGAGTATTTTTCTCTCAGACCTCGACGTTTTAGTGCAATTTAGCAATATGATTTACCGCCATTTTGAAATAACTTCAAAATTCGAAATGCTTCTGTTGGTATGTCGATTTGCGTTGTTTTACAGGTAGGTTTCGCCCAACCAAAAATAAAAAATACCTCAATCTAATTTCTTTACGCGTATAAGATTGAACAATTGTATCTTGAATACAAAATTAAAGGAAATCCTTGATTTATTACGAAGTTAGATTGACGGGATAGTATGCAAATGAAGCTACGATGGATTGGGTTGTCGAAGTTTCGCACATGCGAATTGTTGCGTACTAAAAGTAAACAAAATGGCAACGAAAAGTAAACGAAGGCATGTGAGAGAAAAAATCTGAATAACGGCAACAAAAGAGAAGGAAATTAGAATTGAATCGGTAGCACCCTAGGATATATCTAGGTAATGTAAGTAAGATATGGCGTGTAGCAATATAAGGAACTTGCCCGGATTCTGTTGGACTCGTGTTGCACGTGATGAGTTAAATTTCAACTCATATGACAGCGGACATGCAGTTGCAGACTAACTACACATATGTTTGATGTACTAAGCTAGCGAGCGTATGTCAGTAATATGAAGTGTTTTAGATTACATAACATGTATAAACAATCCATCGAACTTTGATTTATTGTTTTTTACTAAACATACCGTGTCAAGACTGTCATTTTCTATGTAAAGCTTGACTTCACTCTAATTTTAGAGAAGTATTTTCCAAGTCGAGCTATGCAACTGACCACCTATATTGTTCGCTGTATGAATTGAAAAAGATCTGAAGATATGTGTATATGATAAATTTCTATTTCATAGTCTTTATATTTAATTGGGCGAAACATATCTATAGCATTTAAAATTGAGGGGTTTATTTTTGTCTCAAGATTATGTTACGTGACGCATCTATTATGCTGATAACGCTTACTGTGACCCGCTAATTCCATTAGGCGAATCCAACATTTTTGGCCCAGAGCCCTGTCTCAGTATGCGTTTTAATGACTACGTTACCTATCAGCCAATCGACAACCAATCCTTTGAAAACATCATCATTATAAAGATCTGGTTGGCAACTGGCCTTTCGACAACCAATCCTTTGAAAACATCATCATTATAAAGATCTGGTTGGCAACTGGCCTTTCCTTAAACTAAAAAAGAGTAATACGCGTCCGTTAACGGGACAGTGTAGAAACATGACAAGAATAACCAGGGTAAGTACTTTTAAGGATTAATTTACACTTTATATGCAGTCACATTTACAATATGACGATTTCTGATCTTAAGCTAACATAATATCATCACATGAATTATATAATTCTAATTAACTCTGTTAGTATCTTATACCATGAATTGTTTTAGATTGTTTTTAATGGGGTGGTTCTACCACTTTTATTCTGGTAACGGGTTTGACAAATGTCATATTTGGAGTCCATGATAGAGCACCATGTCAGAAATAGCCTTGTTCATATCTTGCAAAAATAACTCACCTCTATAGCCATACTGTAGTTTTGTTCAAAAGCCATGTGTCCAATATGTATTATGTCTGCAAAAGGGTAGCACCTAGACCTTATTTGGAGGTGTCGACCTGCAGCGTTACAGGTTTATAAGCATCATAATAGGTCAAAACGGGACCCGGAGTCTTAGTAATCAACTCCTTGACCTCCTCAAAAACCTTATTTTAAGCATTCTTCCCAACACGTGTTTGGTATCACTTTACGTAGCAGATTTCTGACTTCTGACAAATTAGATGCAAAATGATCATTCCATGTTCTGATTACACTTTTTCTGTTAGGTAAATTAATAGTGACCATTTCCTTCTCAGAGTTTTCTTCTCATTATGAAGTTCTGATTACACTTTTACTGCTAGGTAAGTTAATAGTGACTATTCCTCAATGTGTTCTTCTCATTATGAAGTTCTGATTACACTTTATCTGCTAGTTAAGTTAAGTAAGTTAAAAGTAGTCATTCCCTCAATGTGTTCTTCTCATTAGGAAGTTCTGATTACATTTTTCTGCTAGGTAAGTAAATAGTGGTCATTCCCTCAATGTGTTCTTCTCATTATGAAGTTCTGATTACACTTTTTCTGCTAGGTAAGTTAAAATAGTCATTTGCTCAATGTGCTCTTCTCTTTATCAAGTTCTGATTAAACATTTTACGCTAGGTAAGTTAATAGTGACTATTCCTCAATGAGTTCTTCTCATTATGAATTTCTGATTACATTTTTTCTGCCAGGTAAGTAAATAGTGGTCATTCCCTCAATGTGTTCTTCTCATTAGGAAGTTCTGATTACACTTTTTTCTGCCAAGTAAGTTACAAGTGATCATTCTCTCAGTGTGCTCTTCTTATTATGAAGTTCTGGTTACACTTTTTCTGCTAGGTAAGTTAATAGTGACCATTCCTTCAGTGTGTTCTTCTCATTATGAAGTTCTGGTTACACTTTTTTCTGCTAGGTAATTAAAATTGACCATTCCCTAAATGTGTTTTTCTCTTTATAAAGTTCTGATTACACTTTTTCTGTTAGGTAAGTTAATAGTGGTCATTCCCTCAATGTGTTCTTCTCATTATGAAGTTCTGATTACACTTTTTTCTGCTATGTAAATTAAAAGTAATCATTCCTTCAGTGTGCTTTTCTCATCATGAAGTTCTGATTACACTTTTTCTGCTAGGTACGTTAAAAAAGTCATTTGCTCAATGTGCTCTTCTCTTTATCAAGTTCTGATTACTCCTTTTCTGCTAGGTAAGTTAATAGTGGTCATTCCCTTAATGCGTTTTTCTCATTAAGAAGTTCTGATTACACCTTTATCTGCTAGGTAAGTTAAAATTAGTCAATTCATCAATGTGTTCTTCTCATTATGAAGTTCTGATTAAACATTTTACGCTAGGTAAGTTAATAGTGACTATTCATCAGTGTGTTCTTCTCATTATGAAGTTCTGATTACACTTTATCTGCTAGGTAAGTAAATAGTGGTCATTCCCTCAATGTCTTCTTCTCATTAGAAAGTTCTGATTACACTTTTTCTGCTAGGTAAGTTAACAGTGACCATTCTTTCAGTGTGTTCTTCTCATTATGAAGTTCTGGTTACACTTTTTTCTGCTAGGAAAGTTAAAATTGACCATTCCCTCAATGTGTTTTTCTTATTATGAAGTTCTGATTACACTTGATCAGCTAGGTAAGTTAAAATGGTCATTTGCTCAATGTGCTCTTCTATTTATCAAGTTCTGATAACACTTTTTCTGCTAGGCAAGTTAATAGTGGTCATTCCTTTAGTGTGTTCTTCTCATTATGAAGTTCTGATTACACTTTTTCTGCTAGGTAAGTTAATAGTGGTCATTCCTTTAGTGTGTTCTTCTCATTATGAAGTTCCGATTACATTTTTGTCTGCTAGGTAAGTTAAAATTGATCATTCCCTCAGAGTTCTTTTCTCATTATGAAGTTCTGATTACACATTTTTTGCTATGTAAGTTAAAAGTGACCATTCCCTCAGTGTGTTCTTCTCATTAGGAAGTTCTGATTACACTTTTTCTGCAAGGTAAGTTAATAGTGGTCATTCCTTTAGTGTGTTCTTCTCATTATGAAGTTCCGATTACATTTTTGTCTGCTAGGTAAGTTAAAATTGAACATTCCCTCAGAGTTCTTTTCTCATTATGAAGTTCTGATTACACATTTTTGCTAGGTAAGTTAAAAGTGACCATTCCCCCAGTGTGTTCTTCTCATTATGAAGTTCCGATTACATTTTTGTCTGCCAGGTAAGTTAATAGTGACTATTCCTCAATGTGTTCATCTCATTATGAAGTTTTGATTACACTTTTTCTGCTAGGCAAGTTAATAGTGGTCATTCCCTCAATGTGTTCTTCTCATTATGAAGTTTTGATTACATTTTTTCTGCTAGGTAAGTTAATAGTGGTCATTCCTTCAGTATATTCTTCTTATTATGAAGTTCTGATTACACTTTTTCTGTTAGGTAAGTTAACAGTGACCATTCCCTCAGTGTGCTTTTCTCATTATGGAGTTCTGATTACACATTTTCTGCTAGGTAAGTTAATAGTGACTATTCCTCAGTGTGTTCTTCTCATTATGAAGATCTGATTACACATTTTATGCTAGGTAAGTTAATAGTGACTATTCCTCAATGTGCTCTTCTCATTATGAAGTTCTGATTACACTTTTTCTGCTAGCTAAGTTAACAGTGATCATTCCCTTTGTGTGTTTTTCTCATTATGAAGTTCTGATTACACTTTATCTGCAAGGTAAGTTAATAGTGGTCATTCTCTCAGTGTGTTCTTCTCGTTATGAAGTTCTGATTACACTTTATCTGCAAGGTAAGTTAATAGTGATCATTCTCTCAGTGTGTTCTTCTCATTATGAAGTTCTGCTAACACTTTTTCTGCTAGGTAAGTTAATAATGGTCATTCCTTTAGTATGTTCTTTCGTTATGAAGTCCCGATTACATTTTTGTCTCTTAGGTAAGATAAAATTTACCATTCCCTCAGTATGTTCTTCTCATTTTAAAGTTCTGATTACGCTTTTTCTGCTAGGTAAGTTAATAGTGGTCATTCCCTCAGTGTGTTCTTCTCATTATGAAGTTCTGATTACACTTTATCTGCTAGGTAAGTTAATAGTGGTCATTCCATTAATGTGTTCTTCTCATTAAGAAGTTTTGATTACACTTTTTTTCTGGTTGGAAAGCTAACAGTGACCATTCTCTCAATGTGTTCTTCTAATTATGAAGTTCTGATTACACATTTTCTGCTAGGTGAGTTAATAGTGGTCATTTCTTTAGTGTGTTCTTCTCATTATGAAGTTCCGATTACATTTTTCTCTGCTAGGTAAGTTAACAGTGACCATTCCCTCAATGTGTTCTTCTAATTATGAAGTTCTGATTACACTTTTTCTGCCAGGTAAGTTAATAGTGACTATTCCTCAATGTGTTCATCTCATTATGAAGTTTTGATTACACTCTTTCTGCTAGGCAAGTTAATAGATACCATTACCGCAATGTGTTCTTCTAATTATGAAGTTCTGATTACACTTTTTCTGCCAGGTTAGTTAATAGTGACTATTCCTCAATGTGTTCATCTCATTATGAAGTTTTGATTACACTTTTTCTGCTAGGCAAGTTAATAGTGACTATTCCTGAATGTGTTCTTCTCATTATGAAGTTCTGATTACACTTTTTCTGCTAGGTAAGTTAGCAGTGACCATTCCCTCAGTGTGTTCTTCTCATTATAAAGCTCTGATTACACTTTTTCTGCTAGGCAAGTTAATAGTGACTATTCCTCAATGTGTTCTTCTCATTATGAAGTTCTGATTACACCTTTTCTGCTAGGTAAGTTAACAGTGACCATTCCTTCAGTGTGTTCTTCTCAGTATGAAGTTATTATTAAACTTTTTCTGTTAGTTAAGTTAAGTAAGTTGAAAGTCATCATTCCTTTAATGTGTTCTTCTCTGTATGAAGTTCTGATTACACTTTTTCTGCAAGGTAAGTTAACAGTGACCATTCCCTCAGTGTGTTATTCTCATTATGAAGCTCTGATTACACTTTTTCTGCTAGGTAAGTTAACAGTGACCATCCCCTCAGTGTGTTTTTCTCATTATGAAGCTCTGATTACACTTTTCTGCTACGTCAGTTAACAGTGACCATTCCCTCAGTATGTTCTTCTCATTTTAAAGTTCTGATTACATTTTTTCTGCTAGGTAAGTTAATAGCGACTATCCCTCAATGTATTCATCTTATTATCAATTTCTGATTACATTTTTTTCTGCTAGGCAAGTTAATAGTGACTATTCCTCAATGTTCTCTTCTTATTATGAAGTTCTGATTACACCTTTTCTGTTAGGTAAGTTAACATTGACCATTCCCTCAGTGTGTTCCTCTCATTATGAAGTTCTGATTACACTTTTTCTGCTACGTCAGTTAACAGTGACCATTCCCTCAGTATGTTCTTCTCATTTTAAAGTTCTGATTACATTTTTTCTGCTAGGTAACTTAATAGCGACTATCCCTCAATGTATTTATCTTATTATCAATTTCTGATTACACCTTTTTCTGCTAGGCAAGTTAATAGTGACTATTCCTCAATGTTCCCTTCTCATTATGAAGTTCTGATTAAACTTTTTCTGCTAGGTAAGTTAACAGTGACCATTCCCTCAGTGTGTTATTCTCATTATGAAGTTCTGATTACACTTTTTCTGCTAGGTAAGTTAAAAGTGACCATTCACTCAGTGTGTTCTTCTCATTATGAAGTTCTGATTACACCTTTTCTGGTAGGTAAGTTAACAATGACCATTCCCTCAGTGTGTTCTTCTCATTATGGAGTTCTGATTACACTTTTTCTGCTAGTTAAGTTAAGAGTGCCTATTCCTTCAGTGTGTTCTTCTCATTATGAAGTTCTGATTACACTTTTTCTGCTAGCTAAGTTAATAGTGGTCATTCCCTAAGTGTGCTCTTTTCATTATGAATTTCTGATTACACTTTTTCTGCTAGGTAAGTTAATAGTGGTCATTCTTTTAGTGTATTCTTCTCATTATGAAGCTCTGATTACACTTTTTCTGCTAGCTCAGTTAATAGTGACTATTCCTTAATGTGCTCTTCTCATTATGAAGTTCTGATTACACTTTTTCTGCTAGGTAAGTTAATAGTGATCATTCTCTCAGTGTGCTCTTTTCGTTATGAATTTCTGATTACACTTTTTCTGCTTGCTACGTTAATATTGGTCATTCCCTAAGTGTGTTCTTTTCATTATGAATTTCTGATTACACTTTTTCTGCTAGGTAAGTTAATAGTGGTCATTCTTTTAGTGTATTCTTCTCATTATGAAGGTCTGATTACACTTTTTTCTGCTAGGTAAATTAACATTGACCATTCCCTTAGTGTGTTTTTCTCATTATGAAGTTCTGATTACACTTTTTCTGCTTGGTAAGTTAAAAGTAGTCATTCCCTCAATGTGTTCTTCTCATTATGTAGTTCTGATTACACTTTATCTGCTAGCTAAGTTAACAGTGACCATTCCCTCAGTGTGTTCTTCTCATTATGAAGTTCTGATTAGACTTTTTCTGCTAGGTAAGTTAACAGTGACCATTTCCTGAGTTTGTTCTTCTCATTATGAAGCGCTGATTACACTTCATCTGCTAGGGAAATTAATAGTGGTCATTCGCTCAATGTGTTCTTCTCATTAAGAAGTTCTGATTACACCTTTTTCTGCCAAGTAAGTTTAAAGTGACCATTCCCTCAGTATGCTTTTCTCATTATGGAGCTCTGATTACACTTGTTCTGCTAGATAAGTTAATAGTGACTATTTCTCAATTTGTTCATCTCATTATTAATTTCTGATTACACTTTTTCTGCTAGGCAAGTTAATAGTGACTATTTCTCAATGTGTTCTTCTTATTATGAAGTTATGATTACACTTTTTCTGCTAGGTAAGTTAACAGTGACCATTCCCTCAGTGTCTTCTTCTCATTATAAAGCTCTGATTACACCTTTTCTGCTAGACAAGTTAATAGTGATTATTCCTCAATATGCTCTTCTCATTATGAAGTTCTGATTACACTTTTTCTGCTAGGTAAGTTAACAGTGACCATTCTTTCAGTGTGTTCTTCTCATTATAAAGTTCTGGTTACACTTTTATTGTTAGGTAAGTTAACAGTGACCATTCCCTGAGTGTGTTCTTCTCATTATGAAGTTCTGATTACACTTTTTCTATTAGGTAAGTTAACAGTGACCATTCCTTCAGTGTGTTCTTCTCATTATGAAGTTCTGATTACACTTTTTCTGCTAGGTAAGTTAATAGTGACTATTCCTCAATGTGTTTATCTCATTATTAATTTCTGATTACACTTTTTCTGCTAGATAAGTTAACAGTGACCATTCCCTCAGTGTGTTTTTCTCATTATGAAGTTCTGATTACAATTTATCTGCTAGGTAAGTCAATAGTGGTCATTACTTCAGTGAGTTCTTCTCATTATGAAGTTCTGATTACACTTTTTCTGCTAGGTAAGTTAATAGTGACCATTCCCTCAATGTGTTTATCTCATTATTAATTTCTGATTACACTTTTTCTGCTAGATAAGTTAACAGTGACCATTCCCTCAGTGTGTTTTTCTCATTATGAAGTTCTGATTACAATTTATCTGCTAGGTAAGTTAAACGTAGTCATTTCCTCAATGTGTTCTTCTCATTGTGAAGTTCTGATTACACTTTTTCTGCTAGGTAAGTTAAACGTAGTCATTTCCTCAATGTGTTCTTCTCATTATGAAGTTCCGATTACATTTTTGTCTGCTAGGTAAGTTAATAGTGGTCATTCCCTGAGTGTGTTCTTTTCATTATGAACTTCTGATTACACTTTTTCTGCTAGGTAAGTTAACGGTGACCATTCCCTAAGTGTGCTTTTCTCATTATGAACTTCTGATTACACTTTTTCTGCTTGGCAAGTTAATAGTGACCATTCCGTCAATGTGTTCTTCTCATTATGAAGTTCTGATTACACATTTTATGCTAGGTAAGTTAAAAGTGACCATTCCCTCAGTGTTTTCTTCTCATTATGAAGTTCTGATTACACTTTTTCTGCTAGATAAGTTAATAGTGACTATTTCGCAATGTGTTCATCTCATTATTAATTTCTGATTACACTTTTTCTGCTAGGCAAGTTAATAGTGACTATTCCTCAATGTGTTCTTCTTATTATGAAGTTCTGATTACACTTTTTCTGCTAGGTAAGTTAACAGTGACCATTCCTTCAGTGTGTTCTTCTCATTATGAAGTTCTGATTACACCTTTTCTGCTATGTACGTTAACAGTGACCATTCCCTCAGTGTGTTCTTCTCATTATGAAGTTCCGATTACATTTTTGTCTGCTAGGTAAGTTAAAATTGACCATTCCCTTAGTGTGCTTTTCGCATTATGAAGTTCTGATTACACTTTTTCTGCTAGGTAAGTTAATAGATGTCATTCCCTCAATGTGATCTTCTCATTAAGAAGTTCTGATTACACCTTTTCTGCTAGGTAAGTTAGTAGTGGTCATTCCCTCAATGTATTCTTCTCATCATGAAGTTCTGATTACACTTTATCTGCTTGGTTAGTTAATAGTGACTATTCCTCAATGTGTTCTTCTCATTATGACGTTCTGATTATACTTCATCTGCTAGGTTAGTTAATAGTGACCATTCCCTCAGTGTGCTTTTCGCATTATGAAGTTCTGATTACACTTTTTCTGCTAGGTAAGTTAATATTGGTCATTCCCTCAATGTGTTCTTCTCATTACGATGTTCTGATTACACTTTTTTCTGCCAAGTAAGTTAAAAGTGATCATTCCCTCAATGTGTTCTTCTCATTAGGATGTTCTGATTACACTTTTTTCTGCCTAGTAAGTTAAAAGTGATCATTCCCTCAGTGTGCTTTTCTCATTATTAAGTTCTGATTACACTTTTTCTGCTAGCTAAATTAATAGTGACCATTCCTTCAGTGTGTTCTTCTCATTATGAAGTTCTGGTTACACTTTTTTCTGCTAGGTAAGTTGAAAGTGACCACTCCTACAATGTCTCTTCTCTTTATTAAGTTCTGATTACACTTTTTCTGCTAGGTAAGTTAATAGTGGTCATTCCCTCAATGTGTTCTTCTCATTAAGAAGTTCTGATTACACTTTTTTTGCTCGGTAAGTTAATAGTGGTCATTCCTTCAGTGTATTCTGCTTATTATAAAGTTCTGATTACACATTTTCTGCTAGGTAAGTTAATAGTGGTCATTCCCTAAATGTGTTTTTCTCATGATGAAGTTTTGATTACACTTTTTCTGCTAGCTAAGTTAATAGTGTCCATGCCCTCAGTGTGTTCTTCTCATTATGAAGTTCTGATTACACTTTTTCTGCTAGGTAAGTTAATAGTGACTATTCCTCAATGTGTTCCTCTCATTATGAAGTTCTGATTATACTTTTTCTACTAGGTAAGTTTATAGTGACCATTCCTTCAGTGTGTTCTTCTCATTATGAAGTTCTGATTACACTTTTTCTGCTAGGTAAGTTAATAGTGACTATTCCTCAATGTGTTCTTCTCATTATGAAGTTCTGATTACACTTTTTTTGCTAGCTAAGTTAATAGAGACCATTCCGTCAGTGTGTTCTTCTCATTATGAAGTTCTGATTACACATTTTATGCTAGGTAAGTTAAAATGACCATTCCCTCAGTGTGTTCCTCTCAATATGAAGTTCCGATTACATTTTTGTCTGCTAGGTAAGTTAAAATTGACCATTCCCTTAGTGTGCTTTTCTCATTATGAAGTTCTGATTACACTTTTTCTGCTAGGTAAGTTTAAAATGACCATTCTCTCCGTGTGTTCTTCTCATTATGAAGTTCTGATTACAC
>SAYR01031074.1:81612-96072 GCA_004382745.1 Argopecten irradians irradians
TAGGTGAAAGGCGAGCGGCTTAAAACACTACACCACCCGATCACCCACAAAGGCAGTATTTAGCAAATTCGTTGGCTTGTTTAAAAAATAAAAATAAAAAAAAGGCTGGATGACAAATTATATTTCATTTGGAACGAGGAAAGGTACAAAGCGTCATATAACGAAATAGGAAGTAAAAGTGTTGAACAGTTTACTATTGAAGCATGAAAATAATTACACAGGTAAGTTTATCGATTGAAACGTTAAAGGATTGATTTAGGAATTATAAACTACTATTATTACTCATCGCAATTTGAAATCTTAAGATATGATAAGAAACTGTAATCAATGTATTTTAATATCAAATCAAATCAAATAAATTTTATTTATCACTTTTCCCATATGTTTTTATTGTTTTGAATTATTTTCGGTATCGCCTTATGGTTATTACTGGTTACGGGTTTGATAATTTTTGGATTCCTTCATGGAAAGGAAACAATGGTCGATATCTTAAATTATTTATTGAACAAAGGTGACACGCACAGAACATTATTTCATAACAAAACAACGCATGGACAAGGACAAATATATGGCAAAATACTTATGGATCTTCAGCAATTTGATTCCGAATACTTAACATTTGAAAGAACTCTTCATACAAACGGAATCTTTGACGAGATCATAGACCAAGACCAAATTTATTGTGTACGATTGCTCAAAAGCCCGCAAAGATCAAAACTGGCGGTTGGTCTGATAGGATTGCTTGCTGTTTATGACCACCTTTATTATATCTGTACTCTTTTAAACGGAAATTCCTTATCAATTTTGACATGCCTGTTTGCTTCAGGATTACGTCATGCCAGCGCACTACGATTGGCGTATTAGCGCGTCTCTACTTGTCAACAGGACAAGTTCGTATCATAATTTCAAAAATTCCAAACATCGCATCATAGCTAAATACATTGTGATGTGTAGACTTTCCAACAGATTTTTCCAAAGACGGACGTCATATTTCTGCAAATGAATTGGGATTTTATCGCTGATTTCAGAAAGAGACCAAATGTAGCTGAGGATATTCCTTGGATAACGACATATCACCAAGTAGATATTTACGAACATATTATAATTTCCTTTTTAAACTTTCACCGCAGTCTGTTCGAGCATTACACAATTTCTCTACAACACAGAGAAGACGAAAGAGGATAGCGTGTGCCCATATCCGCCGGGGGAATAATCCAAACATGCCAAAAGACGTATTCAGAAAAGCCCTTCCATTAGATCCCGTATTGGAGGTTTTTGACTCGCTTAATAAGGACGAGTATGACTTGTTTGTGGCCTCCGATTCGGACAGTATTAAGAAAAAAGCCAAAGAACGTTTCCCTGACAACATAGTCGATACACCTGGAAAAATAACGCACATTGACAGACCGCATACAAATGACCCCACAGAGGGGTTCCTGAAACAGCTACTAGATTTCTATATAATGATAGATTGTGATATACTCATTGTTCCGAATCACACCGGATTCAGCAAATTAGCAGCTTTCATTAGGAATAAAAACTACGGTATGTACTGTCAGCAAGAAAACAATCTGGTACCCTGTTCAAGATATACAATAACTGATATTTTTCCAAGAGGAAAATTCGGTATCAAACCAACAAAGAAGTAATGATTTATCCACATAACATTATATTTACACTTGCTAGTCTTGCTCACTTTACGCAAGAACTAGCCGATTTTGTTTACCATAACTGCATGGTAACAATGAACTTTGAACTTGAATATGAAAATGTTTTATGCAACGTATAGGGGCTACTTTTATAAAAGAAACACATGGCTTTGTTTACATTTTGACGCAACATTACGTGTATATTGTTGTTTTTTCATAGAATTTTGGAAAAAATGTAAACAATACATATATGTTTTATATCTATATATGATCCAAATATTTTTAAAATTAACAATTGTATAAAGAAACGAGAAAAAAATCCCGACGGGCGACTTGCAGTGCTTTCATTTTTGTTTAAAAATGATGGATGTCAAATGTAAACATTACCTCTGTCTCTGTGTTCGTCCTACGATCGAGTCTTTGGGATGGACGGGCGTGAGACCTTCTAACAGAGGTTAGTTATAAACATATCATCTTGTCTTTTTTTCTTTGTGTATTATAAAACATGCACTGCTAGTAGGCCTAATCCACGTTTTGACAGCTACGCGTCACAACAAATACATTGTATCCATCGAACACAAGTGAAGTTATTCCATTTATCAATGGCGATGGATATAATCACATGGCTCCCAAGGATGTAGTATCGTCAAGTCAGACGACAAACTCAAACACATTTAGCAACTTGAACACTGGTGTTTTGACAACTTCGGCAAACTCCAGTGTGTAAGCATGCGTCTGCTTCGCCTCTCTGCACAATAACGGTCACCGAGTTCACACATGTGGCCGAGTACAAATGCTTTATGTTATTACGGTATATATTTAAAGTTCCGATCTTATTATATAAAATTATCTCTGAAATTAACTTTGTTTGTCATGGTTTTTTACACAAAAATATT
This sequence comes from Argopecten irradians irradians, assembly GCA_004382745.1. Taxonomy (NCBI): domain Eukaryota; kingdom Metazoa; phylum Mollusca; class Bivalvia; order Pectinida; family Pectinidae; genus Argopecten; species Argopecten irradians. The sequence continues at coordinate 84,158 of SAYR01031074.1, forward strand.
GAACTTCTTTTGTCGTTGCGGATGAATAATTCTACCTTACGTAAAGATTCATTATTCGCTGTTCAATTGAGTAAGCTCCTCCCACTTTTGACCGACTTTTATTGAATAATTACGTCACTTTCAAAAAGACGATTTTATTGCATAAAATATAAAAAATATAAAAAAAATTCAATATGGGGCACTACCGCGCCCCATAGAATATATTCTTAGAGGAATTGCTCCATACAAGCATGGTTAACATAAAAGCGATATCCAATCCCTATATATACACAATATTGACTAGGATATTCCTTGGATAACGACGTATCACCAAGTAGATATTTACAAACATATTCATAATTTCCTTTTTAAACTTTCACCGCAGTCTGTTCGAGAGTTGCACAATTTCTCTACAACACAGAGAAGACGAAAGAGGATAGCGTGTGCCCATATCCGCCGGGGGAATAATCCAAACATGCCAAAAGACGAATTCAGAAAAGCCCTTCCATTAGATCCCATATGGGAAGTTTTTGACTCGCTTAATAAGGACGAGTATGACTTGTTTGTGGCCTCCGATTCGGACAGTATTAAGAAAAAAGCCAAAGAACGTTTCCCTGACAACATAGTCGATACACCTGGAAAAATTACGCACATTGACAGACCGCATACAAACGACCCCACAGAAGGCTTCCTGAAACAGCTACTAGATTTCTATATAATGATAGATTGTGATATACTCATTGTTCCGAATCACACCGGATTCAGCATATTAGCAGATTTCATTAGAAATAAAAACTACGGTATGTACTGTCAGCAAGAAAACAATCTGGTACCATGTTCAAGATATACAATAACTGATATTTTTCCAAGAGGAAAATTCGGTATCAAACCAACAAAGAAGTAATGATTTATCCACATAACATTATATTTACACTTGCTAGGCTTGCTCACTATACGCAAGAACTAGCCGATTTTGTTTACCATAACTGCATGGTAACATTGAACTTTGAACTTGCGTATGAAAATGTTTTATGCAACGTAAAGGGGCTACTTTTATAAAAGAAACACATGGCTTTGTTTACATTTTGACGCAACATTACGTGTATATTGTTGTTTTTTCATAGAATTTTGGAAAAATGTAAACAATACATATATGTTTTATATCTATATACATTTTATGATCCAAATATTTTTAAATAAACAATTGTATAAAGAAACGAGAAAAAAAATCCCGACGGGTGACGTGCATTGCTTTCATTTTTGTTTAAAAATGATGGATGTCAAATGTAAACATTACCTCTGTCTCTGTGTTCGTCCTACGATCGAGTCTTTGGGATGGACGGGCGTGAGACCTTCTGACAGAGGTTAGTTATAAACATATCCTCTTCTCTTTTTTCTTTGTGTATTATAAAACATGCACTGCTAGTAGGCCTAATCCACGTTTTTGACAGCTACGCGTCACTACAAATACATTGTATCCATCGAACACAAATGAAGTTATTCCATTTATCGATGGCGATGGATATAATCACATGGCTCCCAAGGATGTAGTATCGTCAAGTCAGACGACAAACTCAAACACATTTAGCAACTTGAACACGGGTGTTTTGACAACTACATGGAATTTCAATTTACTTGCACTTTGTCAAAACATCTGATTTTTATTAATATCATTCTAATAAATTTGTATATTTCTGTATGAGTGAAATCGGGCATAAAAAAGGAATTTAAATGGGTGTTCACTTCATATGAGATTTTATGAAACGAGTTTAAAGAGTTTATATTTTTGTGAATCTGGGGGATTATCTTTTTTTTAAGTTTTATGAAATCGCATATTAAATAAGCACAAATATAAGTTATTTTTTAACATACCAAAATGTGTTGCGCTAATGCAGCTGAAGCCACCATTTTGTCTCCCCGTTCTTGAAATCCTGAGGGAAACCATGATATACTCATTATAAACATGATTGCTAATTCAGCAATTAAGATAAGATCAATTTATCAATTTTCTTCGTCTTGAAATCAAATTATATTGAGGTTGTAAACACCTTTTATCATAAATCAGAAATGAATTTTTTGGATAGTTTAGTCATTATGTAAAAAAGAAGCGATTTTGTCATTCATGCAAAATCATGTCAGTCCTGTGTATCAGTGTCGTTAACTGTCGTTGTAAAAAAAGTATGCATATATAACTAACGTAGGAATATGGTTGGTATTGTATGGTTGGGACACCGATTAAAATATATTGTGTCATTTCACACCTCTTATTTTCTGGTGCTAGAACATTTAAAATTGACAATCTCACAGTATTGAGTCGACTGAGAGAGAGGAAATGGACTGGCCCTCATTATAAGTGTAATTCATTTGTATATTTCCATTGAGAAAGCGTTATAAGTGTAATTCATTTGTATATTTCCATTGAGAAAGCGTTATAAGTGTAATTCATTTGTATATTTCCATTGAGAAAGCGTTATAAGTGTAATTCATTTATATATTTCCATTGAGAAAGCGTTATAAGTGTAATTCATTTGTATATTTCCATTGAGAGAGCGTTATAAGTGTAATTCATTTGTATATCTCCATTGAGAAAGCGTTATAAGTGTAATTCATTTGTATATTTCCATTGAGAAAGCGTTATAAGCGTAATTCATTTGTATATTTCCAGGATAAAGTGTTGTAAGTGTAATTCATTTATATATTTCCATTGAGAAAGCGTGCGTGACGGCAGCATTATACTACTACGATCATATACAACGATAAGTATCGGATGAGATAAGAAGGTTAATTACATATATGTTTTTAATAATATCAACTTCCGGTTCAGATGAAAGGGGTGAGTTGACGTGTCTAAGTGGCCTCCAAAAACAGCTCTCCTGACACATTAGGACATCACTGACATGCACCAGCATTGACATTATGTAGCAAGGTTACATGTCAATCGTACTTTATTTTGAACTTACTCCAATTTGGAATGCGTTTTGTTGTGTGAATATAGATACCGAAGTACTTGTATACCTGCATACCTGTGAACTATTCATAGATATATTGTACGTGGCCTATACATTTTACGTGTACGTATGCTTTTAGCGCCATGGATGTAGAACCAAATAAAACTGCAGAATACCAGGCTCTTGTTGATTCATATAAAAAGGGATATATCGAAGTGCTTCACAAATATGCATTTCAGAAAAAAATCGATAGAGATGAGGTGATGGAAGCAGGTATGGGTCTCAAGTGCGCGTGTCGATCACTCGAAAAGCTTCGCTAATCATGCTAACCAGATATTAAACAGATTATAACTTGAGGTTAACACTAAAATGAACAAGGAGGCTCATGAGGGCGTCATGAGAGAAAAAAATCGATAGAGATGAGGTGATGGAAGCAGGTATGGGTCTCAAACATTGATCGGGCTTCAGTGTTCTTACAGACCTACCCTCTGAAATCAATTAAACAAGATATAGAGGACGGCTGCTGAAACAACATTGGGAAATGTCCTCGACGGATAAAAAGAAATGTAAAGTAGTTTACCAGTAGGAATATTCTTTTGGGGTCCTAAAACAATTTGTGAATTTCAGCACGGTGAAAGCTGAATGTTTCTTTCCGATATTGTGTGGGTGGCCGCTATACATGACACGAACTGAGTACGTGCGCGCATTCCACGTGTTTGAAAAATACACATGTGTAATCGACAGTGTGTGAACATGTCTACAGACAAATATTTACAACGGGTATCCATTCATACAGATTACTTCTAGCATTTTGTTTAAAAGTACATACATTTTAATGAACATAGGTATACATAATTAATGATTAAATATCCAAAAAGATGTATGATATCATCATGGGTAATATGACTGAAGGCAATGCCTTAAAGGGCGCAGCCAGGTGTTTTAATGTGAATCATGCACGGCATATGAAGAGCGAAGCTCTACTGGTTTATTTTATTTTATACTTCATGTAGAAGACATAATTTAATAATAAAAGTACGCATTTTAAACTATAGAAGTATATGATTTAATAATTGTCTAGCATAAACTCAAAGAAATTAACTCAAAGATTCGGATTTCTCTGTGCCCTTTCAAGGCCTGGACTGCAGCGTATGCAAATCCTATGATTTCGCGACATATTTTGACGTAATAATATGTGACATCATGATTCCTTGCGCTCATCTTCGCCATAGTGGATATTTTGACTGCATTCCATAGCTTTTAATTTTCAAAGTGTTATTATTTGTTATGTTTTTTAAATTACTCCTGTTATGCATTTGTATTAGTTAAATATATTTTTACTGGGGAGAGCAGTACCGGAGCAACGCAACACCTCCTCATATGTATGAAAAAATGGAGGCCGCAAACTGAAGCTTTTAGTGTGCAGAGACCTTATTAAATGTACTTTGAAATTTCTTCATCTTGTATAGCTAATAGAATAAAACAAACTCTGGTACATATCATAAGTCCAAGTCAGGCGGGTTTTGTCAACGGTCTTTACATAGGGGAATTCACGAGGATAATTAGTAACATTATAGAAAAAAAATCAGAAGAAAATAATCAATAAGGAATGTAACTTATGTTAGATTTTGAAAAGGCTTTCAATTGTATTTAGTGGGTTATTTATAGAAAAAAATGTTTTCGTTATTTTTGTCTTTAGTAATTCATCTTAAATTGTTTCAAAACTTTATACTCAAATATTTCAGCATATGTTGCAAATAATGGTTACCTCTCTTATTTATTTCTAGTTACATGCGGAGTACGACAGGGTGGCCCGTTGCCCCATATCTTTTTATTATATGCATTGAATTAGTAAGTGCATCAATAAAATTCTAACCTGATGTAAAGGGAACAATATTGAATAATTCTGAATATCTTATCAGTCAATATGTATATGAATCAACATTGATGTTTGATGATGATGCGAGATCCTTAACAAAATCATTATTTTTGATCGACATCTATGGAGAATGTTCTAGTCTGAAAACAAATTTTGATAAGTCATAGGCTGTATGCATTGGGGATAAACGGGGCTGCGGGGAGGAAGTCGAAACAAAGTATAACCTTCCATGGAATCATCGAGGGAAATTTAAGCTATTAAGAATTAAATATTATTTAACAAAAGTTGATATTTACGAAGACAATTTTACGGAAAAATTAAAACCAGTTGAATCTCTTCTCTCAGACTGGTAATTTAGAAACTTATCTATTATAAGAGAGTGGCTGTTGCGAAGCGGTTTATGATGAGAGTACACTTAGATTTTTGTGTTATATCTCCATAACATAAAAGATTTATTCAAATTAATCCTTATAATTCAATTTACTAAAGATAATCTATTCAATATTCAAAATTCCTTTTTGGACTCTTTTGTCTATAAAATCATTACGCCGTCATCTTAGCCAATCAGAAGCAACTTTACAAACGGCGACGTCATTTTTTCCTTTATGGGCTGATAAAGTAAATGTTTAAGCTAATGAAAATGCTCGTAACAAGCAAAATTGAAATATATCAAGAAATCCCCACTTCTGTGTTAGAAATCTGAGCTACTTATGTATGGTCGTCCATATTGAACTGTAAAAACTAAACTGAGTAAATGTTTCAGTGTGAGTACCATATAGAACCTGTAAATTGTTCTTTCAAAAAAGGCATGCAAATCATGATTCTTGTTTTTCGAGTAAGGTTTTGAAATGAATCATGAATAGGTCTCAAGATTTAAATAGGTAGTAAGGGTTTAGCTGGAGCTGTGGAATAGTGAAACAATACCCAGTGTAATAGTTGAGAGAACCAATGACTTCCGGTGCCATGTTTTAAGTGTGAGAAACACCTCAAAGTTAGAAATAGTCAAGATAATGAATAATTCTCGGCCCCAACGGGCCTCGAACAATTCATTATCTTGACCATTCCACAGTTTTCGGTGTTTCTCCTATACTTAATTTCAACATAAAATTGAGAAAAAATGGCATATTTTTTAATTATCTATGTTTAATTCTAAATTATAAGTATGTTTACTAACCTTGTAGCGAAATAGTCGTTTTATTTCTTTTTCGGGATGCGTTTTTACTTAAATCACGAGAAAAAGATGGAGATTTAAATTGATCCAGGAATCAATCAATACCCACAAAATCACAATCCTCGACTATACTGGTTATCATAGTGATATGATTAAACATATTTGTTCGCTTAGTGTTCTGTGGTATATTGTATATTAACAGTGTCAATATACTTTAAAGATACAAACCACGGGATTTTGTTTAAAATATCACGCAATTTTCATGTATGACGATTTGACTTGCAATTGCAGGTTTTTTTTATTTTATTTTATAAAATGGCAGAAAATCATAGTGCTAAAATTGCATTTAAACGTCGAAGTCTGAGAGAAAAATTCTCCTTCATATGTGTATATGAAGGATTGATTAAATCGAACATTGGTCTGTCAAGTGGACAGGTATATATCAACTCAAATGAAAGATTTTTTAAAACTAATTGCCGAGAGTTGATGTTCAAAATCTTTCTCGAGGGTTGAGATATTTTTGTCCACATGACTGGCCCAAGTAAGATTCTCACATACTTTAAAGAGAAATGGTAAAAATTCAGTCGACATGAACGTCGCTGTGCGTAAAATTGGATGCCGCATTTATTGATGACGTCACAGTCTAGCGCGTTTGAGTTAATTTTCCCTAGCAAGCGCGCGGTAACACTGTTAAGTATGGGATATTCTACCATCGGGGTCACAAAATGTTGTTAAACCCTTTGCAAGACTCGGTAGAATATCCTTTCCTTCTTAACCACATATGAAAGAATCCTATACGATCATTTGATCGTGTTTTCCCATGCAATAAAGCCATTCCATGAACTGTTTCTGCCGTACCTGACAGGGTTATCCCGTAGTTGTTAGGGAAAAGATAACTGTTTTTCCGGAGTAGGGAAAACACAGCTAACACGCGCTTGACGATTACGTCATCGATACATGCAGTGATTATTGTTGAGGACGCCATTAATTGTCAACACTATGAAAATAATTTCTAATCTGATTTAATCTTACATGAAAATTTCCCTTAAAGATTTTGGCCGCCAACCCTCGGCAAGCTTCGGGTTGAAGAGACCGCAGAACCCAATGATTTCGCTATTTACGATATATTAACGTTTGCCACTGTCCAGGTTAAATACTATAAAAATTTAGTACATCACATGATAATAGCTAGTAATGCGATTGGATAACAGCCATGGTCTATTTTGCGACAGTTTCCTGTCCTTCTTGACTACGGGAGACTATACCTGACTACGGGAACTATACCAAAGTATAGTCCCCCGGGAATGAGCACGCGACCAAATATATGTCGTCATAATGAATGTCATGTGACGTACTAAATATATTATGGCCCTTTAAAAATAACGCACATTGACAGACCGCATACAAATGACCCCACAGAAGGCTTCCTGAAACAGCTACTAGATTTCTATATAATGATAGATTGTGATATACTCATTGTTCCGAATGACACCGGATTCAGCAAATTAGCAGCTTTCATCATGAACAAAAACTACGGTATGTACTGTCAGTGAGAAAACAATCTGGTACCCTGTTCAAGATATACAATAATTGATATTTTTCCAAGAGGAAAATTCGGTATCAAACCAACAAAGCAGATATGATTTATCCACATAACATTATATGCACAATATTGACTATTTAGCTGAAACCAACTTTTTCATCTTTAAATCTAGATACAGTGAGATAATAAACATTTCACATGTATTCAGAAGTAAATGAATTTCAACTTACTTAGACTTTGTCTTAACATCTATTTTTTAATACTGTTATTCTAATAAATTTGCATATTTTTAGGAGGTAAATCGGGCATAGATAGAGGATCTGAAATGAGTGTTCATTTCATATAAGATTTTATAAAACGAGTTTCAGAAGTTTGTATTTTTGTAAGTCTTGGTTAGTATTTTTTTTTTTTTTTTTTTTGAGTTTTATAAAATCGGATATGAAATCAGCACAAATCTAAGCTACTTTTGATCATACCAAAATGTGTTGCGATAATGCAGGTGAAGCCACCATTTTGCCTCCCCGTCCTTGAAATCCTGCTATTATGTTATTTACTCCAACGTCATTTTATTATTTCCGATACGTCACAATGAAAACATTCCAGGTCACAGTACACTAGTGATATACGCAAGAACATTACATGTACGATATCAGGCGGGTTGTGTGTTTAAATCCAAACTAGAAGCCATGATAACTACTGTAGACTGTACATGTATCACATTGTAATGTCAGACATTAGCCTAATTGTTTGGAAATACATCGATTTCGGGGAGTTTGGTAATGTAAGTAAAATTTTGATATTTAGTATTTTAGAAATTAGTCATTGGAATAAGCGTCTGGTCATACAACGTATTGCAATTGTCACTACGGTTCTATAAATTTGCTCTTCTTGATATATTATCACTTGAAAGCATTTCCATATTGTCAGATATGCACGGTTTATTAGTAAAAAAGAAAAAGAAAACTGTTTTATTTTATAAAGTATCAATAACGCTAGTGAAGTTATTTACCAAGAAGAATAAATACTTCGGGTGGGGTATGGTCTCTGATTATTTATAATCTGATACCATTGTGGCGTTTTTGTATCCCCACCTTGTACCAAAGTTTATATCATACCTTTGTTTATTGTTTGAAATATCAACTTGCGAAAGCAAGTCTATTTCAGTTGTCGTTTAATCAATAAACGGCCAATTTCAATTCAATCACCCTTGTCTGGTTTTTTGTCCTTTGGTACAACTAGCTCGTCCTGTCCGAAGTCATGTATAATGATAGTTATTGGGACTAAACACAAATACGAGTTTTATATACAATGTTTCCTCTTCTTTATTGTGTTATACTCCATTCAGTTCACAAACATGTTCTCAACACACATACAACATGAATGATAAAGAGTTGTTTCATCATTATCAAAAACAAAACCTTTTCAAACCTTGTAGAGTTGGGAAGGTAGCTCAGGCATTGTTCTATGGATATGGGCTCCGACTTTGTATATTATAAAATATTGTGACAACTTCAATAAAAACACATGATTTAAACTCGCAAAAGAAAAAAAGATAATGATGGCATGGTCCACTTTACCAGTTTGGTAAATGTGTATATTTACATTTTGAAAACTATGTCACGGGACGTCAGCGTAGCACGTTCCATACTATAGCGATAAGTATTAACGAAATATATCAATTCAGGATCAGACTGTGAAAAAGTAGACACTTTTATCTAGTGTGCGGATTGTCATTAGCGTATGTATTGTTTATTTCCTGGAACATTTTACATTTGATGACGTGAATGGTTTTGATGATCCTCCGATTAGTGCCTGACAAATACTTTAAATGATATATGTTACTATGAATCATTTCTCCATCTTGGTACAATCAATAGACCCAATGTCGTTCCAAAGTATTCGCGATACAACATTTGCATCATCGTTTGAGAATTTAAAGAATCCATACTCATACACATTTTCTAGAACACTCCAGTTTGTATGGACAGTGTCACTTACCATCAACACGCGCACGTCGTTGTTGTCACGGAGACGCACGAGTTGTGCCTTCACGAGTGCCATTGATTCTTCAGGTATGAGTCCACTTGTGAGAAACATGACGTATTTACGTGCTCTGACACTACTGTATGAAGTATGGTTATCAACAAACCTCAATACATTGTCCCAGTCGTGTTCTTTACCTTGTGACTGTTTGATTGTCCTTATCGATTCCATTATGTACGGTAGATTAGACAGTTGACATTCCTGTATGATATAATTTGTGGTATCATCAGCAATGCTTATAGTTATAGAGTAATTGGTATGATCGGGATTGAATGTATCGATAAATTCTTGTAGGAAGCTAATTCTTTTCTTGAAGATGTTGATGTTCTGCGAAGCTGATGTTTCCATGACAACGAGTATGTCTGCGTTGTAGTCTTGTGTACAACCTGTTCAGAAAAACTATTTACATCAATATACAACACCTTATTATAAGAACACATGGGATGTAGTGAAAATTTTCGAAAAAAGCAATGGTAATGATCAAGTATGAGTACGTTCATCTGATACAACCGATAACTGTGACGGGGACGAGTTTACAACTCCTGAGATTGCCCAACGGTTTAGCAAGCCAACTCATGTAATGTTTTCACAACATTGACGATAAACTTAATGAAGTAAAATTTTCTGTTTGATACCGAATGTCTGCTTATGGCGAGGTAAATTCAAATACCCGGGTTTATTTCATTGCATTCGCAATATCAATGTTTTACTGTATTACCTTATCACAATGACTTGTTTTACCTGTAGCGTTCCCGTCATTCACGATGTAGGTGTTGCACTAGTTTGTCCGGATCTGGTGCCAGTAAGTACGGGCTATTTAAGGCCACACTCTCTCTCCAGTAACGCGTGATGGACAGACTTTCCCAACCCCACGCTGACCACTTTGATACCTCTGCGCGAAAGTTCTGTGGCCTTGTTGATGGCTTGTCCCTGTTATTGACCAACCCGTCACTGACCACAACAACGTACTTGATAGCTGATTGTCTCCCTCCCTTCGTCCAAAGGAACAAATTGCTAAAAGGAGAGGACAGAAAACGGAGGAAAAGCATTCTTATATAGTTACTTATCATAACAAGGTAAAGATTTGGCTTAGTTAAAATTTATTATACTTATTTCTGCATCAGCAACGTCGAATGCTTTCGTGCTGGGAAAACAATTGAATGACATATTATTTGAACTATTCGAAAAACTGAAGACAATATCAGGTAGCTTAATGCTTTTTTTTTAGTAAATTATGTTTTTATATTGTGCATAGCAATTTAAAGGGCTGTAAAACTTTTCTTTGTTATTGTTTATTTTGCACGGCATTTTTAGATATGCAGTGTAAAAAATATTGCAACAATCATTCATCATCATCATCATAATCATCATCACAATCAACATCATCATATCATTATATTTTCAGAGATAATCAAAAAACGTATTCAATATCAGAGAAAGACGATTACTCTCGTGCTAGGAAATGAAAACATTTAAATAACAGATTATTTTTATACTACTAGGAACGTAGCTTTAGGATCATCATTCGTTCTTACTAAATTATGTTTTTCTATTGTGCATAATCATTTAAAGGGCTGCGACCGTCTTGCCTTTTTGAGGAAATTTAAAAGAACAATTATGCTGGGGTCTATGTATCTGGAAACCGAAATTGGTAGATGAATCATATTATCTTTAAAAGCAGTGAATGTCGCTCAGCTTTAAAATGATGCCAAAGACAATCAATAACTGGCCCCATTATCATTATACATAGGACGACAGACTAATAGAATCTTACATGGGTCTGTGAAGTGGACAGGGATATCTCAACCCGAGTGAAAGATTTTTGCCAGTCAACCCGAGGCTTGCCAAGGGTTGACGACCAAAATCTTTCACGAGGGTTGAGATATCCCTGTCCACTTCAAAGACCCATGTAAGATTCTTTTTTTCCCATACTTATTAGAAAAAAATGATGAAATTCCACTTGGTTTCCAGCTTTTTTATCGCGCCGTTATCGCAGGAATGTCGTTTTGCGTCAAAATTGATGACGTCATCTACAATGCGCGCCGAGTTACGCCAGAGAAAGACGACTACTCTCGTGCTAGGAAAGGAAAACATTTATTTTTACACTACTCCGAACGAAGGGTTAGGATCATCACTCGTTCTTATTAATTTATGTTTTTCTATTGTGCATAATTATATGGCTGCGACAGACTTGTCTTTTTGAGGAAATTTAAAAGAACAATTATGCTGGGGTCTATGTATCTGGAAACCGAAATTGGTACATGAATCATGTTATCTTTAAATGCAGTGAATGTCGCTCAGCTTTAAAATGATGCCAAAGACAAACAATAAATGGCCCCATTATCATTATAC
>SAYR01031074.1:96174-168196 GCA_004382745.1 Argopecten irradians irradians
AAGAACAATTATGCTGGGGTCTATGTATCTGGAAACCGAAATTGGTAGATGAATCATGTTATCTTTAAAAGCAGTGAATGTCGCTCAGTTTTAAAATGATGCCAAATACAAACAATAAATGGCCTCATTATCATCATACATACGACGACAGACAAATCCTACCTTGCCAGCTCCAGTCCTGTTTCCATGTAAGACGTACTGTTAAGATGCGTGACATTAAGGACACTTTCACGAGCACAGTCCTTGTCCTCACACGACAGGAAGTCGAAATCCACCCTCGCAGTCTTGGAGAAACTTACCACAGCCACTCGTGTCTCATTAGGAGCTATATTGAAGTTTTCAGTAACATTGACTAAGTATTGTAGGATGTTGTTAAAAATTTCCGTCTCGCTGTAGGAAGAGTCTATGACGAAGACTATGTCGGCCACTTTAACGGGACGAGGCGTGTATCAATTGAGTCTGAAGACAAACGTGCCTGTCCGATTGACGTTTGTACGATTGTCTCGATATCGTCCCTTGTTGAAGCCGACCTAATGGGGAAAATATATGTTTGGTGTCGAATAATTGCTTTGTACTAAAACTTGATAAATTACAGGGAGTGTTGCATACATGTCAATTTTCTTCTTTATTAAAGATTGATTTGTATTACTGTTCCAACGCTTATCACATTGTTACTCTCATAACATGCATGTTTACCTAGTGATAGAAGACTCGAAATGTATTTATATGTATGTGATTTATTTAATAGCTATATATAACTGGTTTGAAGTAGATATCAATCAATAGGGACATAACGCGATCTTGAAGGTTTACAGGGGCGTTCGTAGGATTAAAACAATGTGGATGCAGAATCCTCTCTGTAGAGATTTCCTTGTACAGTACAGTAAAGATAGGATGTTACCCTAAAATAATTGCAACAGATTTTTTCTTGGTTTTTCATACAGAACTGACTTTGTTTTATACAAGAAAAAAAAAGCTTGCCATAAATAAAAATTTGGAAAGGATTTTTGACCCCCTAAAAAGCAGAAAAATAGGGATATTTGCTTAATTGGCCAACTTTGAAACCAATGTAAACTTAAATGATTATCATGAGATACTTAGATAAAATTACTGTATTGCAAAAACATTAGAAGGACAGCACAGATTACCAAAACCATAAGTTGAAATAAACACAGGTTTTGCTACTAACAAGAAAAAAATGTCATATTGAACAATACCCTAGTTTACTTAAGGTTTGCACAATGGAGTTCAAAAGTGCAACATCAATGCGACAATGAAGTCACTGAAACTATATTATTAGTTTAAGTTTTTAAAAACGGACAACATATGTCCATATGCTATATCATAACAACTTCCACGTGGCCAAGATTAGTGGAAAATTTGTATCTATATTAAAGCTGACAATACAAGTTAAAAAGTATTCATTTGAGATTAAAAAAAATAATTAAGTTTTTTTCAAAATTCGTTTCTGAGACAACCCCTTGCGTTTCTATGGACGGGCAGCTTGGATACAACACCGGTACAGGTGAAATTTCAAGTGCAACGTTAACCAACACTTAGCCAGCCTTGATGATTGAAGCCAACAAGCCTTGTGTCCTCAATAAAAGGTAATGACCATTGATTACAAGAACAAGGATAGTAACTCGTATGACCATTTAATTGACTAAGAATAAGGCAGTCTGAATAATTCGGACAGCTTAGGTTGGGAAAGAAGGAGTTTGAATTATCGCGGGTCCACTGTACATGCATTTTTTAGATAAAAATCCCTATCATTGTCATTCTATACTAGGTGACTGGTTCATTTCCTTTTCTTTAATTCATGAATATTTTAAGTCAAAACTGTTGGCACAGTGTACCTCGTCCAAGTATTTCTGGATCCTTGTTGGAGATGCTGTCTTATTGAACATAAATCTCTCGAAATTTAGTTATTTGTGAGAACAGTGGACATAAGAGATTGCAAAGAGGTATATATATAAATCATCTGCCATCTCTTCCAATAAAACAGTCTGAACGATGGCGTCCATATTGAAAATGCTCTGCGCGAATGCAGCGTTCGGAACGTGTAGAACGTTCGCCTACAAGCGAACGTTTAGGATTTCGAGAACGACGGAACAAAATGGCAGACTCCACTGGATTTTCGCAATACATTTTGACGTGAGATATTTAGGTCGCAAGAAAAAGAAAAACTGCTTAAGACTCGTTTCATAAAATCTCATTTTTAGCCCCTCTATATATCCTTATTATCCGTAGATTGTATAACCTACCAGAAGTTTTTATAAACGTACCTGTCCGACAGATAGTCCATTATCATAAGAAGTATACTGTATTTTATTGTAGTTGTAGATAAAAAAAGGTCAGCACTTCATCAGGGACCAGGACCGCTTGGAATGTATTCCTCTGTAAATAAAACACACGAAATTGAAATGCATAACACGTATAAAACGTATATATAATAGTGATCACCTCTGGATAAAGACCATATATATATCCTAATGTCCCAAGTGGTCAATATCACAATTTGACCTGTGTATTAAGACCGCCTAATTATACTTTTCTTCGTCCCTTGGGTGGTACGTATAGACGGGATCGATGGTATATTTTATATTACTTAACAACCTTTGGTGAAACAATTAAAATATATAACATACAGAGGCGATGTCTATAAAAAGGTTAAAGGTCATACTAATAACACTTCATAATATAGTTGTGTATTGAGAAATAATAGTTTGGATCGGCACAAGCTAAATTAAAGTTGTATAGTCTGTGACTTGTTGCCCGGTTTTTGGCGATTTTTAAACCAAGCACTTGTTCTCTTTTGAACATATTGTTCTACGTACATCAATATTGTAAACAAATAATATTCAATAATAATTAAGCTTTGAAATAAATTTTGATTCATATATTTTATTTTTTTTTAGTCTATATTGTCATTTTTGGTGGTAGAATGTATGGCTATCGACATTAGATCTATATTTGACTCACACAAACAATGCAGATAAAGTGGCATAATTCACGTTGTTAGAAACATTTGTAATTGTCAATCTGTTTTAGTGTTTTTATTAAATTTACACACAAACTAATTACTAGTTTTTATTTTCACTCTGCAAAGATTAGGCTAAAGTTAAAAGCTGTCTTTTCATTTGATGTTTGACGTCATACCAATGACGTCACTTCCGAGATGATATTCCTTGTTTATCGATGAATACTAGAACGAATATACGTACCCAGGCTACTATACCTTTTGGCCTGGTACGAAATGGTTCCTATTGTCCTAGTCGAGCATTGTCTCAGATATTCACTCGGCCCAATTTTCTTAATTATTTGGTAAGTTTCCAATTATTTTATGTATATGCATACACTTCTATATTAGTTTTGTCCAAAACAAATATAACGACCATGCATTCTAACCTATAATTTCAACTGTACCGCTCCTAAGACACCAAATTCACAATTAATTTATAGACTTGCTGTATAAGTTTCCTTCGGAAAGACCTTCATATTCATATGTGAAAAAATGTCTTGCTGTGAATTTCATATTATATACAGTTTTATTGCAGTGTAGGTAAGCGATATAAAACAAATAATAAGACAAGATGTATACAAACGCCTTGATAATGATTTGCATAATCAATTACTTTGCGCAGTGAGCAGTAATAGGCAACAAGTTTAGCTCTTACGACGACATCATTATCTTCTAAAGGGCTTTTGAGCTACAATATTGCAGCTATATGGATATTAGTCATATTTCATAGGGTGAGGTGGAATTTGATATTTTCACCAGCCATTAGGAAACAAGTAATATTCTATTTATTACAATTATCGCTTCCATTTACAGGAAACCTTCACTACTAGTCCCGCCGAAAGCTATTTGCCCTTGCGATTAATATGTCGTATTTTTGTAATCATAACGTCATATTTCTACATACAAATATGACGTCATGTATCCGCACAAACCAATGAGGTAACAATCAAAAAATATATCCACTGTCAACGCTGCATTCTGATTGATCAATAGCGAGTGAAAATATCCAAATTTATATTTTAAATGGAGCGAAATATAACGCTTATATGTTCATCGTAAATCCTAATATGTTACTCCGGAAAAATGTAGTAATTAAAAGTGTGAAAAAAAGTATAAAACCATGAATACCATAAGCGTAGCCAGTCATTCTTAAATTGGTAACACAGGTTTTAGCCATCTTGGTTAAGTCCAACTATTATGAATGTTCCCATTTAACTACATTTTAACGTTTATTGAACATGTTGTTTATCTCCGAGCTAGCCTACTTTCATGAATACGTTCATAAGCTGCATATGTTTAAGTTTTGACAACTTGAATTCTAAAATGGTCTACGCCATGCCATGTATCAGTCGAGGGCCTATATCTATGTTGTGACCCTCGCAGTGAAAGAGGTATGAAAGGATTGTTTCCGAGTCCTATGGCAGCCAATTTAACATTTATTGAAGGAGCAATGTCTATCCCGTATTTAATCAAATTATATAATATATCTCGTATCATATTATAAGATATCCTATATAAATATATATATATGAGATATCTT
This sequence comes from Argopecten irradians irradians, assembly GCA_004382745.1. Lineage (NCBI taxonomy): Eukaryota > Metazoa > Mollusca > Bivalvia > Pectinida > Pectinidae > Argopecten > Argopecten irradians. The sequence continues at coordinate 100,737 of SAYR01031074.1, forward strand.
ATATTTATATTATATATCTTATATTTATATAAGATACAATTGTGTGACCGCAAAAAGTTCCAAAAACTGCGTGCACAAATCGTGCATACATCGTCCGCACATCGTCCACACATCGTACGTACAGCTGTGCGGTTCGTATCGTACACCGCACAGCTGTGCGTTCCGTATACGTACCACAAGTCTAATTTGCTTGTACTGCCATTTTAGTGATATATAATTCTAATAATTAATTTCTTTTTAAACATATTGCATCATAACATTTGAAATATATTTTAAATGATATATATTTAATTTTGATTTATTCATTATATTGACAGTTTGGGCGATCTATCTAATAGATATATATCATATATCAACATGAAATCTATATTAAGTTGTGTATATTTATTAGACGATTAAAAAAATTCATTAACAAAAAGTGTTGACATGAACATAAAATAATGGAGAGTGTCATATATAATTAATGTTGTCAAGATACATTTTAATCATACATGTAGATCTGTTTTTAGTGTTTACACATACACATAAAATATAATATTTTATCATATTACATGTACGTAGATGTACATGTACATGTGTAGTTTAGCCAATGTAATTGGTACAAAAGTATACACTCTACCTGCATACACGTAATTACAAATGACTTTTGAACTGTAAACTATAGGCACACAGAGCTGTCGTTATGGTCACTTGGCCTAGGGCCCTTTTCTCCCTCTTTCCACCACCTAAGAAGGTGACACCTTACCTGAGATGATGATCAGGCAGGCGTCACAGGTAAGGTATATCTATTTTCTTTAACCCCTGGGGATCCATCATAGCATTCAATTCAATTCCTGTATAACCTTATTAGTTTAGTTAAGTCTACTTGACCCCATGTTTGGTTTTATTTCAAATAATAAGGATCATAAGCTTATGGCTACTTTTTATCAAATTGCGCTTATTCTTTCAATTGAGAATAATTGTTTCAATATTGATTTTTTTTCTCAAAATGAAGATAATGTATACACATTTTTTGTTACTTGTTTGAATTTTATTTATCTTTTTTTTTAGGAGAGGGAGATACTAGAGGGGTTTATCAATTAGAAAGTCGGCTATGGTGTGAGGTCAAATAATTGCATGAGTAAGTTTGAGCTCATTTCTATTTTTTTTAATTATTCATACAGTTGTGTTTATTATGTTGTATGTAGAACAAGTAAAGTTTTATTAGATACCACCGACTTCTGGATGTAAATTAAATGATAACCGAATTAACCAAGAGGCAAAGCGCGAGTCATTTTGAAGTTCTCTTTCTCTATTTGTATGAACACCTAACCCATCCACCCCTCTTTTTGTCGTTTTGATGTATTGCAAAGTTGAAACCTCGCATGTGTAAGCCAAAATTATTTCGCCATAAATTCCTCTGGGTTTGTTTGGCCATATATAACTATCCATTTTATGCGCTGTACAATACAATAATAGAGGGGTTTTCATTGCTATTTGTATTACACTATTATCACGGTAAAGGCGTACATTTAAAAAGTCTAGCAATAGACAACTTTTTTCACAAGCGCAGATACTGGATTTAAATCTCCCGGCTTTATTTATCAGAATGCGATTTCATTGGCTAAGCGACATCACGTGATCGATGACCCCTTTTTCCGAGTGTAAACCCCATAGGGGCCAGATTAAATTTTCAGCTGACCGCCATCTTTAATTCCTCCAGTCGTTCCAGAAAACTTCTACATATAGATCACAGAAAACATTTTCAACCCTACCACCTCAACCCATATACTGTAATTTTATGCAACAGATTTCCTGACTGTTGATATTTAATTTTGTTTGCCATATAATATAAACTTTTGATGTCTATTTATATAAACTTTGGATGTCTATATGTGTGTTTTAATGTTGATAAGACGCTATTTTACACTATTTTCATGTGTATATTGATGTACGTTCGTCATATGGACATTTTATTTGTATGCTTGTTAGCTTGTTCATAGGTGGGCGCTTAATTTATAGGCCGCACCTTTACCCACAGAAAATACAAGTTAAAAGTGTTAAATAACCTTAAAATAACTTTTAATAAATATTCGGCCATCCAAAGATGAGGATGAGCCATTTTCCGCCAATTCCTTGTTGTGTCATTTTCTCTGAGTAAACAGAGCTTGCTGTCATTTAATTATGTAGAGATGTTAGGGTTGAACACGCAGAGAAGTGAAAATTTTTATTGTATTGAAGCACATATCCTTAAACTAATCGTGTCATTTGACTGGTTTTGAATAATAGCGAATTTTAACCAAGTCTATATTACATAGGTGAGTTTTTTGTTGTGTACACGATACCCGTAATAACTCAGACATAAGTTAGACCGACCATGGACAGATACAGACGGAAATGGAGTGTCGTACGTCCTCAGGTGAGTTTATAGCAGGGGCACGTCAAAGTGCATTTGGGAACGACGGGATGATGTTCGGCGAAGGGCTGGGTTAAGGTAGATTGATCTACGTCAGAGTGCATTTGGGAACGACGGGATGATGTTCGGCGAAGAGCTGGTTTTAGGTAGATTGATCTACGTCAGAGTTGATTTGGGAACGACCCGCTGATTGGGTATTATCAAAGGTTGTGTAAACATTACATAATGGCGGTAAAATGGATTATAAATGGTCCACAAAATTAGGATCAGATTGTGTCATCAAATTATATCTGATTCAGATAAGTTAATTACGGATGAAATTGTATGCAATTAGTTTGAAACAAATAAACAAATTTACATACATGTATATTCTGAACCATTTAAACAGTAACATTGTTTTTTTCAGGTTTTCCGTTGGCTGTTTGTGGCATCAATTCTGACAGTTTTGATATCGCTTTCTGGATACAATAAACTAATAAGCCAACAACATGTCAAGAAAATAGATTTCTACAAAACCAGCAACTTATTCCCAGAATCTGTGAATACAACGTTTGTGTCATTGCTTCAGGATTCGATGACAAAATACATTATGTACAGCGGGTCCGGAACAAAATACCTAGTTTACGAATGTACGGCAGCCCGGGGAGATGAATGTAGCGGCTGGTCTGATAGGATTGCGGGCATTATGACCACCTTTATCATATCGATACTCTCTAAACGGAAATTTCTAATCAATTTTGACACGCCATGTTTGCTTCAGGATTACGTCATGCCAGCACACTACGATTGGCGGTACAACTCGTCTATACTTCTCAATAGGACAAGTTCGTATCATAATTTCAAAAGTGCCAAACATCGCATCATAGCTAAATACATGTTTGATGGTGTAGACTTCAACACATTCTTCAAAGACGACGTCATATTTCTGCTAATGAACTGGGATTTTATCACTGAATTTAGAAAGAGACCTAATATAAAAGATGATATTCCATGGATTAAAGCCTATCACCAAGTAATCTCACATTACCCAAAATTTTCCCGTGATTCAATATTATTTATACTTGCAACCATACTGAAATGAAGAAATTGAACCTGTAATTGTTTTTCATGTTGATATTCAAATTTGTCATGTTAAACCTTATCTGTAAATGAAAAACCAATATTCGTCTGAAGTAACACTGTCCAGTAAACTAAAATATAACAGAAAATGTTCTATGTTACATGTATTACTAAACTGATGTGATGTATAAAAAAAAATCAATTCCTTTCTGTATTTGTTATTTATCAAGGTATAGTCATCTCCCTTTATTTTGTTAATTCAAGAGATTTGTCCCTCTAAAAGGGTCACTACCTTTCCAAAACGGCTTTTACTTCATTTACAAAATGACAATGTAAAACAAAATTGATAATTTTATAGATACAAAAAAAAGTTTTTAATTTACCGTTAATACTACACTTTCCATCAGCTTCCAAAAAATTCAAATTAATTAAAAGCTACTTTTCAAAACACGGGTCGTTTTATGTTTCCCGCCGTCATCCTGATTACCGCGCCAGACGGCAAAACAGCTAAATGAATCGTCACTATTTAGATAAAAAATTACACAGTGAATCCTGCATTTGGTAGGTGTTATAACATCCTCTTAGGCCGTTGATATACATTTCACTTTTTATTATAATTTTTAAGAAACTTTTAATTTCTGTTTAGTGGGCCTTTAATGAATAACCTAGACTTCAATATATGTAATATTAAACACAGTCTAAACACTATTATATCCTTTGGCTGTATCGTATTAATACGACATTATGCACTCATGTACAGCCCAACTGAGAACCTAAAAAACTAAATTTTAGTTTTATGAAAAGGTGATGTTCATCACTTTATAACGTGTCAATATCGATTAGGTCATTGCATTAGTGACGTCACAAATCACCTTTGAACATGCCCAAATAAGTCTAAAATTGAGGTATGATATATAGTTTTTAATGTGTGCCTGAAAAAACCCTGTTTTACAGAGCACATTAGAGGACTAAGGATAGGCCTGGATGGTTGTAATGGGACAATTTTAATGTATCTCTCCAGGACCTTCGACTGTCTTCCGCCGAATGACTACTTTAGCTTTTGTCATCATCGACTGTCTTCAGCATTAAATATGCCTGTGACAATTGCGTTCAAACCACCTTTAACGCATTAACACAATTAAAATAATGCTCAATCCCTATATTAATGACAGTTTTTATTTCATTTAAGAGGCTACTCTATACAATTTTTCACATTACAATGGACTATACCGTACTTCAATACAAATGTTCATAATCCAAAATATGTTTTATATAGAAAGGCGAGCATTTTTATAAAATAGCTTGAGAATAACGGAAAATATTTACATTCACTTGCCACTTCAAATATATACACTAGCCAAGGCAAAATGAGGTCTATGAGGTTATAATTGACACCAAAAACGTGACCATTATGACCTTATTATTGTTGACATGGTAACGCCAACTGATCACCTTCAAAATATCTGTTCCATCTTGTGAATTGAGTCGTCGTTGATAAACAGGTCTAAATTACACATGTTATTGCAGAGACCCCGAAATTGAGTGAATACTGTAAATATGATTATTAAACTTCTCTCCTTTGGAATCTGTGGTCTATATTGACATCGGAGCTTTGCAGAGAATCATCTCACATTGGGCTAACGTGCATTATGAAGAAAGTGTGCAAAATTCTGGCATCTATCTAGACCATATATTCCATAAGAAGACAGGTTAAAGCTTAAGAAAGCTAATCCTGGAAAAAAAAACTCCAGACTATAATTGAATTCATCCTTCTTTTACCACGATGTCACTGCTGTCAACGTAAGCCATTGTCTGAAATCTGGGTGTAAATAATGCTATAAAGCAAACTGATTATTTTTATTTTATAATATTCTAATAAAATCGAACAACAAGCTATTTTCGCGACGATTTCTTGGGACATCGCTATGACCACGAAAATTTAGTCTGAAAAACATTGATAAAGTGTTTAATCCTGTATATCGTACACATTTAAAGCCAGATAGCCGAAATTTAAAACAGATACAAAGTTTTCCAGTTTTAGTCATAATCGTCTAAATATAAAACAGATACAAAGTTTTCCAGTATTAGTCATAATCGCCTAAATATAAAACAGATACAAAATTTTCAAGTTTTAGTCATAATCGCCTAAATATAAAACAGATACAAAATGTTCCAGTTTTAGTCATAATCGCCTAAATATAAAACAGATATAAATTATTTTTTCGGTTTTTAGTTTTAAATAGCGAAAAATGTGACACGCCTAAAAGGCTGGGCGGTATATCCTCCCAGTTCCGGTTATATACTATGACTCTACTCGTTAAACACTTTAATCGTTTATATTAACTATTGAAAGCATTCGCTATTTGTTATCATATACTTCTTGTTTTCCTCATTTCCTTCCATTTCTGTCACTCTTATCATCATCATCATCGTCCTCGCTGTAAACATCGATATATCATCGCTTTCATCTCTTTCATACATTGTTGATGACATTGTCTTTGCCGAACACTAAATTTGGAATAATTATCGCCAGCAAACCTGTCAATATCGATCGGTTAATCAGCGGACTTTTTGAGTTTGTTATTAATCAAAACTGCGATGTTAACGAGAGTAGAGCAGTGTTTCGGTCTTTGGCGTGACGCCCGACACAGGACAGCGAACGCCTCACTATACTCTTCCAGCTGACTGTGACAGTACGCCAGGAGGTTGCAGGCCACTGCTTTCTGTTGTATATTGTCCAGACCACAGCACCATACCATATCTGTTCGGGCCCTCAGCTTCTCAATGTTCTCATCTAGCTTCATACTGCACCAAAACCGCAGGAAACACACATACACGAGCGGATCAACAAGAACGGTTGGCATTAATCCTGGAAGCGTATCGATATCTGACTTCCCAATAGGAATCGGGTTAAGTTCTGTCTGTAGAGGAATGGGAAGGCTACTCTGTTCAACTTGTGTAAAGATCAAGTCAGATATACACGGGAGGTCTTCTTGAAGGAGGATCATGGCGTTCAATATCGCATACGAAAAATCGAAGTTGTAACCGCTCGATGCAATATCAAACAATCTTGCGTAGGTTTTATCCTTTTGGACAGATATGAACTCTTTGAGGATACCATTGCACCTGACATAGTCCCCGGCAACCACGTATAAGTGACAGTTGTTAGCAATGCTATTAATGTCATCAATATCCAAATTTTCGCGAAAGAAGCCACCAGACTGCCTTGCTCTGCTTGTTGGAATGCCATCGAACATATTTGTTTGGAGTAATCGATGTGTGATGCAATTTATGTATTTTTGGATAGCTTCCATTTCTTGACCATACTTCTGTATATTGTTGGTGGTGTATGTTTGTGTCTCCTGTTCGATTGCTATGCAGTATTTCTCCATGTCTTCTTTTGAGTCAATATCAGACAGTTTGGTCTGGAGCACGCTACGCACGTTATTGATGAAGGAGCGCGTCAAAAGAGACGATATCAGCTTATCCAATAGAGCCTCATCAACACTTTCTACTCCGACATAATTGTATGCGGGTGAATGAGAGGGTTTTGTGCCCTGTAACGGTACACTGTCTGCAAATGGAGGAGTCTGGCACAGAATCATCACTGGCTTGCGTCTTGCTTCCAAACAGGTTTGTAAAACTTTTCTTTTATCTGCTGGAGAGTAGCGATTTACAAACAGGTTGCAGGTCTTGATGAAGTAATGCGGACAGTAATCATTTTGTACGAACGAGATGAGTTTGTTCAGACAGACCTTAACTGCTAGATTAAGTTTCTGTGGTAACCAAAGTTGTGGTGATGTTTCTTCGATAGTCCAGAACAGGGTTGTCTTGATGATGTAGGAAGTGATTACATTCGGCATTTTGACTTCGAAGAAAAACTTTTTCAGCTGTCTCAACAAGAGCAAACAATTGATTTGGTGTTCATTCATGCTGTGGACTAGTTTTTGTTCGACATGTGCGAAGGAAACCCTCCAGTCCAGATGCGCCCGACTGCAATTCTTGCAACTAACCGGAATAACATAAAATCCACGGTTCACCTGCTGGTCATTGAATTCTCGTGATGGCCATCCGTTGATTCTTTCTCGAAATATCCATTCGTTAGCAACAGATGGCCATTCCGGGCTCCAAATTCCGCTTACCAAATCCATTTCACCAAGGGCACCCATCCCTGGAACTCTCCTCTGGTTTTTATAAGTTACACAAGGACCCGTGTTGACGAGATCCGTCCGTGAATCCAGAGCCGTAATATTGGGAAAAGGCATGAGAACAGTTGGAAGAAGAGAAACAATATCTTGATTGATTCTGTTGGTAAGAAAGTAGCAATCAGCCATGGAATCAAATTCAAATAATGATGAGGTGTCCAAGATATCTGGGTTAAAAAGTCGGACGTTACCTTGTTGTGTTAACTTAAGTCTTACATATCCTGTATTTTCTGAACAAGATCGGATCTGGAACAACCAGGTTGAATCAGGAACATTTTGATTTCGATGTTCATATGCGAGAGAGTTCTTGCTGACAATCATGAAGTCCGTATCACTTTCGCTATTGTTAAACAATCCGAAGTATGCCAGACCCTCGCCTAAACTTCCTAATATCATAATTTCCTTTATCCAGTCCCGTTTTTGGGCAACTATCATCATTAGTTCTATAATAAACGTGGTTTGTTTGAGCATTTTGTCACGAACTATCCTGACAAATGTTGCGGCAGATATACCAGACAATATTCTGTGGAATACTAAACTGTCCGCTTCGTCTCTAGTGGCCATAACTGGAAATTCTGAAACAGAGAAATTTGACGAATAGACGAATGATAAAGATGGTCGAATGGTTAAGATGCCCAAGCATATTAACATACAAGACCTCCACCTCTGCATTGGTGGTTCGAATCCCATGTAGGATAGTTGTCAGGTTCAGAGCACCGTCAGTTATTTTTCTCCTTGCATATTTGGCACATCTTTAAATAAACCTGTCTGTAATAAGATCTTTAACTTATCAAATCAAATAAAAAGTCCCAGTCGACACGCAAATGAATGTGTTTATACTCCATAGTAAAACAACTGTCAAATATTGGTAGAGTTCAATATACCCTATCAAAAAGAACAGATATATATTTATATAAAACATTCGAACCTCTAGGATAAAATACATGACAACTAGCCAACACTAACTAGGCATAGTAAAAACACACCTAGATGTATTCCATTCTTGGCAGCAAAGATCGTATGTAACCCAACAAATTAATACTACAAGTATCTTCAAAATCCAGACACCTTAGAACATCCACTTAGGCACTAGGTTACTATATATATATAATTTTATATTCACAAAATGGAAATATTCGTTCATAATCTTAAGTCTGGCAACCAAAACTAATTAATGCTCGTTTAAAACAAATTGGAATTTAGGGAAAGCGTTAAACTGAATAGTCGGGCAAAGAAAACCAGTCTAAATGCGTTCATTGGCCGTCCAAAAGTTCTCGCATATTAATACGACGGTCAAGTTCTGCTTAGTTTCCCAGTTCTGACCATTAAAGTAAAGAAAATTTGAAAGCATTGAAAGCGAGGCTGTGTGGAAATGTAACCACGGACATAGTGAGCCGGGAGGACGTTTTAGAATTCCCATACTTTAAATTAATTTCTTCGTACGCAGACAGATTTTGACGAGAGATTTTATTTTTCCATTTCATAAGAAATTATACTGGATACATTCACACCATTTTTACCGACTTTAGCCATCCTTGCCCGACTGTTCACTTTAACTGCATGGATTATTTATTTCAACGTATGCCAAAACTATTTAGGTATTACTTTTATATCCATTTTATTGTTAACACAGAAAATACTTGGCTTTTTATATTTGAAGCGTATCTTTCGTATGGGTGCCGCCATAATGGAAAAATCCAAACGTGTTTCATTAGGCAGTGCCGTATCACTTTAGTGCAACTGGTACGAATCCACAAATGGAACGCACGGGGTCAGGGGAGACACAACTTCCAGCAAAACAAATATTACTCACATCAGACTTTGTCAGACAAACCCCAGATAATAGCTCTGCGAACTGTATACAGATTATACTCTATATATCTGTAATGCAAACACTCAAAATTAGATAGAAAATTCCAGACACGTTATCAAACGACACGGTTATCGAATGAATGGAATAATAAATTGGGATGAAAAACGTGTCCTACTTAAAATTGCTGGATTTGTGAGGTTTTTGTAAGTTAAACGTCATGTTAGCTAACATCTATGGTCATTTAAGGACGCGCCAGAATTGTTGATGGAGGAAAGCCTGAGTATCTGGAGAAAAACACCGACCAGCGGTCAGTACATGTTAACTGCCTCACATGGGATTTGAACTCGTACCTAGAGGTAGAGGACTTGTGGAAATATGTCGTAACCACACGGCCACCTCAGCCCCAAAGATTAAAATTACTAAGATATATATTTAAATTGTAAATATATATTTATATATAAATGACAAAGTGGCACACTAGCTAATGCAATCTAAATTTTTAAAAACTAGATAAATATATCTACATTGTAAAGATGCCAGTTCTAAAATAAAACGAAACTTTACCAGCTTTCCTCAGAAACGTTCCAAATTTAGATATACACTGTATGTTATTCGGACATAGGTATAGTCAGTTCCCATGAATTATATGGTCAGTCGACTGAAGCACTGACTTCAGCGATGGATCCAAGATGAACCTATTTTGAAGACATTGTAAGAACTGATCATACACAAAACGAAAGTACATTCCTTTCCTTTTCCAGACGTCCCATATATTCCCCGTGTATACACTCACAAGTGGCCGTATTATAAAAATGGACTTTGATAATTTATGATAACTATGCCTTAACTATAGCTGGCTTGACATCCATTTGAACCTTGTGTCGAGGTACATATAGTCTTTTACTGCCCTGATAGAAACATTTAATGCCTTAATGCCGTAGACCACATAGAACTGAAATACATAGAGGTTACCCAATGAGTGGCTGTTGAATATTGAATTTATTCCATACGAGTGAGTTAGTTTTTAAAAGTTTAAAACTTTTGTAACTTTTAAAAACTAACTAACGGGTATACCACGACGCATACGTTTTACAACATCAGTTTTGAACAACAAGTGGTGATCACAACAAAGAATGACGTCATTTCATTATTGATAATGATGACGTGAAACTGAGAAATAATTAGTTCGGTCAAAGTTCACCGTGTCAGCCAATCACAATGCACACAGAGTTTATACCACGTATGATATAAACAAATTGTTAATCAACATCTGCAGTATTTATTTAATGTCCTGAGTGTTGAATAACATCGCCTTTTGTGGTGGAAAAGAATTTAAATGCTTACCTTTTTCTTTTCTTTTTCATTTTATACATTTTTCTTGCTGTTTTTTTTTTTTTTTTTTTTTTGTTCAAACCGTTGTGTGCATTCTGATTGCCAAATATCATAAATAGAACACAAGTTAAGTTAACTTGATATCCTCAACTATATAAATAATGATTTTTACCTACCTCAAGTAATGTTATTCTGCGTTGTTCCCTGTCGATTTACCTCTCTAGCGAGTATCTATAATATCTACCATTAATCCTATATCTGCCATGGCTTTCTCCGTAGCTGTAGGTTAAGTATTTAGTTTTGTACTTCCTGGTCTAGACTCAAGGCGTTACTCATGATCAGATGCTTGTCAATCTATATTGTTCTTAGCCCCATGGCCTTTTACTGCGTCACACAGTACAAATATTAATGTTGTTTAATTCCAAAAAAATGTCTTCTACCAGCTGTAGTAAATAAAGACAGTAGTTCAATGTTTTTCTTCGGGGACTTTTCTTCTCAAGTCTGCTTTTCTTGTTGTCACACCTGTCGATTGGATCTCTAAAACAAGCAAAGGTATTACGTAACAATTTTGATACTGATCCAATCACATCCAATCACAGTTTAAAAAATATACATCGCGTCCAATAACAGCTTTTAATAACATACAGTTCTGATTTTGCTATTGAATTCAATTTATTTCCTGCTACCAGAGAAATATAAATATTGATCTTCCTGGTCTTCTGTCAAGAATATCGTCGCATGTTATTTCTTTAATATTGTTATAACGACTTAACAAACATACCAGTGAATTGTATGTTAAAACTTCCATATATGACTCAAATACTCAAAAACACTTAGACGACATATTTAACTTATTATGAGGAAACATTTATTTAACAAATATTTATTTCCTTGATTTTTTTATAACTCGACCCCTTTGTGGTGTAATCACTTTACTTGGTACATGTATGTGAGCTGTTTGATTCTGCTCTCGTCACTGCTCCATTTTCTATGTTAAATGTAGCAAAAATATAAGTTGGTTGGTTGGTTATAAGTACCCAGCAGCTTAAGGGAAAAAGAAAATAATTATTAAAGATGCTCCACCGCCGAGAGAGCATAAATTATATTCATCACTTGAACAATAATTAAGGATTAACCTCGCGGTTACGCAATTTACCTCGTGCTCCATTTGGTTTACCATCTCATAAACTAAACAAAGTAAGAGGTTAATCCTTATATTTACAATATTTTCTTTAAACAATAAAATCAACAACAACATCAGATACAATCATTTGCCTGTGCTATTCGCCGTCAGATTTACACTGCCGTCATTATGATCCATGCACAACAGCCATTCAAAAAGCGCATTTTATTATATGTCTCCTATTGTCTCGTACATGTGTTATTTGTTAAGATCGGCATGTGATTTTGTGGAATATCAAAGGAAGTCCGCCAGAAACAGTGGCAATTGTAAATATTAGGATATATCTATATACAATAATAGATGTTTAATAATGTATATATGTGTGTAAGAGCTGCCTTTTCTCGGTTTTAAAGAGGGCTGCGCTCTTACTAAGTTAAACGTTGTGTCACTACACGTATAAATTCTTTACCCGTGATTCACATATAAACCACGAATTTAACGTTTACCGGCCATTGAGCTGATGAAGAGTTACAGATAAAGCAGTACATATTAGATATATGTAAGTATTACTGAAAAGCAAATAAAATAAAAGTTAAATTTTAGGTTAATAATGAAAACTATTACATCACACAGATATTGCTAAACAATAGATTTTGAGAATGTATTGCACATACATGTATATGCTAATATAGCAAATGTTAAATTGACAGTATATATACACATAGTATGAATTAAAAGGGATTTAGTACATCACATGATAATTACTAGGAATGCGATTGGATAACAGCCATGGTCTATTTTGCGACAGTTCCCCGTCCTTCTTGACTACGGGAGACTATACCTGACTACGGGAACTATACCAAAGTATAGTCCCCCGGGAATGAGCACGCGACCAAATATATGACGTCATAATGAATGTCATGTGACGTACTAAATATATTATGGCCCTTTCCCTCGGGAACAGTTCTCCTATAGTGTTGTCTGGCGAGGCATAGTCCCCTCGTCTTCGACTCGGTGACTATACCTCACCAGGCAACACTATAGGAGAACAGTTCCCTCTGGAAAGGGCCATAATAGAATAATTTTAAGCAGTCAGTTTAATGATAATATTGAAGCTAGGAAGGTTTAGAAAAAGGATATCATTATTTGGATACAATAAACCAACAAAATGTCAGGAAAATAAATGTTCACAGATGTCGCTTGGTCAGATAGGCATATTAATATTTCAAGATTTCAAGATTTAATTTAAAGATGCTCCACCGCCGACAGAGCATAAATGGTATTTATAATTTGAACAATAGTTTGTGTTTAATCGTGTATATATATGCCAAATTAAAACAAAAAATAATATAACATAATTTATTTCGCCTTTGGTGCATGCGCAATCATTATTTCATTCCATATAGGATATAGTGCAAAGGATTTTTTCCGGGATGCAATTAATTATTTTTCATATTTTTTGACTTAAGTAAAATTAGAAGCTCAAACTTTTCAATAGTGGTAATGGTGTAAAGTAAGTAACTTTTGTAACTGAAGAAAAAAACTAAATCGTCTGCTCCTGTCTTTGATGGTGAAAAAATACCATTTGTCAGCGGTGGAGCATCTTTAACAAGAGGTCAGACATTTTTAACAGAAATAATGCATGACAGGCAAAATGTAACATCATTTGTAAAGAAAATATGAAAAAATACTTACTTTTTAACATTTCATAATTGTAATTATAGATATAACTAGATTTGATCGCGATCAAAACACGGGATTTCCACCTGTGTAATGATATAAGTAATGCTAGAGTAATTTTACAAAGTCAAATAAGTGTTCAAAATTTATTTTTGCGGTATATTTACTGCCTACAAGTGATGATATTTTCCACTTCAGTGCAGAAGAATAAATACGCACGGTCCGACCATGAAGCTAAGTTGTGGTCTGCTATTTTATTTTACATTTTTACAATGGTATCAGTAATTATAAAGTGACTTTTCACGTATACTCTCATCTAAACATACATAAAGCATAAAGACAAGAACTAATGGTGCATAAATGCTGTGTTGTAACGAGTGCCTATAAAGCTTCATGATTTTCACGGGATCTCAGCGCATTTACAATTTGGTGTATGATGGTCATTTTTTGCACATACATGTAGGTATATATTATGGAACGATGTTTAGAACATTTTTGTTTCAATGTCATATCATACAAATTGGCAGAGATATTGGCTCATGAAATTGGCAATTTGATCATCAAAGTTAAATACGATTGCGACCGTTCGCCAAGATCATCTCGAGTTGCGCCTTTTTGACCATCATTTAACTTATTTACTAGTTACTGAAACCAAAGGTATATAATTGCTTAAAGTTGTATGGTCTATCACTTTCGCTCTTTTTGTCACAGTGAAAACTGTTTAAGTGTTATACACATTTTTCCCCGTCTGTCCGAGGTTTAAACTTTCTACTTTTACCACTTTTTATAAAGTTGCAGCACTGGAAGTATTTTTAATTATAGAAGTAAAAAATCTTTTTAACGTGTACACGTCAAAAATAAACTCGAAAGATGCCGAATCATTCCGAACTCTTCCGAACATCGTCGCGACAATCTCGAAGTAACACGAGAGTTGTGAAACCAAATGTCAGCAATTTTTTTCATAAACAAAACATGCGGTCGACCTCAGCAGACTGGATCTACAAAGAAAATAATGCTTGCACATTACAATATTTGATACACACAATATTGAATTACGGCAATGATACCAGCACGATTTGCTCATATTAGCCAGAAGGAAAACGTAAACAAACACATGTGAGATTACGCTAGTTACCTGGATCACCACGTGCAGGACGTGTAGACATAAGTCACGTGGTACGATTCGGAATGCCGACAAAAGCCGAAGGAACTGAACATGGCGGTGATTGAAGGCGCTGTATTCAAAACTAGGAATATATGATCCCTAAATTTCGGCGCTCTTATAGGCTGACATATTCTTTTGGGGAGCTTAATCATTCAGTTACATGTGCATGTTCGAATATCACATGTTTAAGCAATGTATCGTTACAGTGAAAATTACCAGAAATACAATTATAAGGACAAAAATTTTCATAATATTAACATATACATGTACATCGTTGTTTGAACGCGCAGTGTTACGTGTTAATAACCACATATAAAATACATGTACATTGCAATTTTTCCTCTATCTATGTTGCATTTGTTGAATGTTGTAAATATGTTTCTGTACACAGTTTTTTTTTTTTTTTTTTTTTTTTTTTTTTTGAAAATTGACTTTAATAAAGTTTACAGTTTGAAAGTCCAGAGACACGAGAGGTAGTGATCCATTCAGTTGACTTTATTGCATCAGTTCTATTAAAGTGCAATTTAAAGAATCTTTTAAAACTTAGAAACCTTTAACAGACAACATCAACTAAACCACAATTATGGGCACTGTCTAGACCCAGTAAGTAGCTAAATCGACAAGTTTGTCGGTCATTTTACACATTTTTCACAAAAGCTCTCATCTTAACATACATAAAGCGTAAAGACAAGAACTAATATGGTACATACATTTGGATGATTTTCGGGATCTCAGCGAATTTACAATTTGGTGTTTAATGGCCAATTGTCGCACATTCATTTAGGTTATATACTATGGAACGATGTCTATAACAGTTTTGAGTTTCAAGGTCATATCAAACAAAATGGCAGAAATATTGTCATCAAAATACTGTCATCAAAGTAATCATGTAGGTATATACTATGGAACGTTGTCTAAAACAGTTTTGAGTTTCAAGGTCATATCATACAAAATGGCAGAAATATTGCCATCAAAATACTGTTATCAAAGTTAAATACACGATCGCGCCCGGTCACGAAGACAACTCGAATTGCGTCCTTTTGGTCATGAAACTATAGGTATAGAATGCATTTACAAGACTGCATAAGGAAAAAAAATTGAATAAAGATGTGTTTTCACGTTTTGAAAATATTAATATATAATCGTTCTTTGGATACTGTTAGATTAGGCCGCCACTGAGGCGCACAGTGTTACGTGTTAATCACTAAATATACTGTAAATATACAGAACTTGTTTATACAAAAGCGGTGACTCTATTTCACTTTACACACAATACAATGAGGCAAGATTATATTCCAATTGTTTTATTACTGATACATCTATCTAATTCAAAAGCAATTAAATCCTACTATGAAATTTACAAATACAACCTAAACTATGACTAAATAACCTAACATGTGGCTTCTTGGGAGTTACTCGTATGACTACAAATATACTTGTTATATAGATAGACTTTTACCCTTAATTTTACCAGGAATGACCCATCTGGTATCAGGTTAAACTTTAGAAATATTGCAGGTAGACTTCTACCATGCATTTAGGAGTGACCTTATTTACCAGGGGCGGACCCATCTGGTTTGAAGTCAATTTTCCTACCGGGGACCTTATTTACCGGGGGCGTCCCCACCGGTATCAGGTTAAGAATTTTTTTCTACCAGGGACAACTTTATTTACCAGGGATAGCACCTTAGCCGGTATCAAGTTAAATCCTCTGGTTCAATTGATAGATCTTATATATAGGTATAACTTTTATTTCAGGGACAACCTTATTTACCAGGGGTACAACCTCAACCGGTATCAAGTTTAAATCCTCTGCGTACCTGTTCATTTCAGAAAATTATTTTAATTGATCTATCAATTATCTGAATTGGTGGTAAAAATTGTTGTTTGTAAACAGTTGTTTGTAATTTGTTGAGTAACTCCAAAACATATTAACATATGTTGATAAGTATTTTTAAAAAGCATATTACAATAAAATATAATTAAAGTTATGTAATTAACAAAACAACATAAACTTTAGGAGTATCTGGGACAATAACAAGCAAATGACTCTGTTCCAAGAATTATCAAATTGACCAGAGCCCAGCTATCTAGTACCTAATATTCCTGTCACATAAGATTTGCCCAATCATAATTGACTGTCTTAGTCATGTGACTAATCAGCCCAAGACTAACTAGGACGCTGTCGAAACAAGTGTCCTCTACTGATTGGTTAAAGGCTAGATCCACTAAACTATAATACCCTAAATTATGTACACACACTCACACCACGTGTAAGACCCCACTCCCTTTCTGACATCACTGCCCTCCTTATCCAGACCCTGAAGCAATTAATCACAGCCCAAGGCTGAATAACATCCCTATGCATAAACACCCTCCCTTAGATATTCAGAACAAAATAATGACAATAGTCCTGACTGCTTGACCTCAATTGAAATGACCTGCCAAACTCCCATAAATAAGCAAAGGCCTTATCTGACTCCCTCATCCAACTCTATTCCCTGACACCCCCCCCCCTCCTCTTCCCTATGTGTCTGCAATTGATGCCCTGATTACAACATAAATTCAGTATAAAATATAAATCACAAGAGCAGAAAGCTTGTTACAGATATATGAATATAGGTATATGTATTGTGTATAGACAAAAAATAAACAAATTTACATACAAATCGCACAAAATTTGAGATTTCATTTATAGATAAAGTATATCTTAATATCCCACCTTTGGCAGTGATCCGTTCAATGCACATGTATATTTCACAAAAAGATATATAATTTGCTTCCATCTATGTTGCATTAATTTTGTTGAATGTTGTTAATTAATATGTTTCTCTACACGGTGTATTTTGTAAAGAGACTAGTAATACAGTTTGAAGTTTGAAAGTCCATAGACAAGACAGGTAGTGATCCATTCAATTGATTTTATTTTTATCAGTTCTATTAAAATACAATTTAAACAATCTTTGTCAATTTAAAAATCTTTAAGTGACAACATCAACTAAACCATAAGTATGGGTACTGTCTAGACCCAGTAGGTACCTAAATCGACAATTTTGTCGGTCATTTCACACCTTTTTCATATAAGCTCTCATCTAAACACATACATAAATCATAAAGACAAGAACTAATATGGTACATAAATGCTGTGTTGTCACGGGTATGGATGCCTATAAAGCTTCATACATGTTTGTAAGTGCCTTTGAATGATTTTCACGGGATCCCACCGAAGTTTAATGACCATTTTTCGCACATGCATGTAGGTATATACTATGGAATGATGTCTATAACAGTTTTGAGTTTGAAGGTCATATAATATAAAATAGCAGAGATATTGGCTCATGAAATTGGCAATTTGATCATCAAAGTTAAATAACGATCGCGACCGGTCGGCGAGATCATCTCGAATTGCGTCCTTTTGGCCATGATTTAACTCACTTACTAGTAAAGTGAATAGTCGGGCAAAGAAAACCAGTTTAAATGCGTTCATTGGCCTTCCAAAAGTTCTCACATATTGATACGACGGTCAAGTTCTGCTTAGTTTCCCAGTTCTGACCATTAAAGTAAAGAAAATTTGAAAGCATTGAAGGCGAGGCTGCGTGGAAATGTAACCACGGACATAGTGAGCCGGGAGGACGTTTTAGAATTTCCATACTTTAAATTAATTTCTTCGTACGCAGACAGATTTTGACGACAGATATTATTTTTCCATTTCATAAGAAATTATACTGGATACATTCACACCATTTTTACCGACTTTAGCCATCCTTGCCCGACTGTTCACTTTAAGAAACCACAGATATACGTAGAATGCATTAACGAGACTGCAAAAGGACAAAAAAAATTAATAAAGATGTGCTTTCACGTTTTCATAATATTAACATATACATCGTTCTATGAATGCTGTTAGATCTGGCCGCCACTTGGACGCGCAGTTTAACGCGTTAATAACCAGATATAAAATATACAGAACTTGTTTATACAAAAGTGACGGCTTCATTTCACATAAACCACACAAAATGTTGAGATTTCATTTATAGATATAGTATATTTTAATATCCAATCTTAGGCAGTGATCCGTTCAATGCACATGTATGTTCCACAAAAAAAGATATATAATTTGTCCTCCATCTAATGTTGAATGTTGTAAATATGTTTTTCTACACATTGTATTTTGTAAACAGACTAATAATACAGTTTGAAAGTTAAGAGACACGGCAGGTAATGATACATTTAGTTGATTTTATTGCATCAGTTTAATTAAAATGTAATTTGAACAATCTTTTTAAACTAAAAAAAATTAAGTGACAACATCATCTAAACCACAAGTATGGTCACTGTCTAGACCCAGTAGGTAAGTAAATAGACAGAAAGTTTGTAGGTCATTGTCTACAGTTTATGTGTCGAAGTCCAGATGAGTAGAACTTTTTGAAGATAGTCCCTCCAACTTCGACTACTTAAGACTTTAATGTACTTTATACAGCAGGCAAAACAAAAAATATGCCCATTTTATTTATGTGTTATTTATGTGCATTTTGATTTCATCGTTATCCGTTCTTTAACTTTCAACTTTTTTCAGCGCTGTTTGTTCGTCAATGTGTGCAAATTGTGATCAACATATCGTGGGTTTCCACCCACCTGTCCGTCTGTCATTTGTTCGTGTGTTTGTTTGCTTGTCTGTCTGTCTGTCTGAGTTAATACAATCATATCTGGAAGCAGTGTGTTCTGTCTGTAAGGACGTGTGTATAGACAGATATAAAGACGGATGGAAGAAAGGGCACGTTGAAACCCGTATACAACTAGATACATTGCGTATATAATTATTTTTTTTTTCGTTCGTTCTATTTTTATTTTTTGTTCGTGTGCTCTTTTCGTTCGGTATTTATTATTTCTTTTTTTTTTCGGGCGTGCGTTTGTTCGTTCTTTCGACAGTTCGTTCAGTCTGTGGTGTACATGTACACTTTTTTATGATATTTACTGGGATACATAGTGTATGGTCAAAGGGGAGATAATTTACATTTCCTACTTTCCACAGAGTGTATAGTCAAAAGGGAGATAATTCACGTTTACTACTTTCCGCATATTGGTTCTAACTTTAGTTTATTCGAATTTACCGGAGTTCCGGAATTTGAATTTGTTTTGTATATTATTGGAGTCTTGAATAAAAGAGTTCGAATGGACACATGTATATATATAGGGACTGGATGTATTTTTTCTAATTTTCATATCGGCTATGAATAGCAGTTCTAAGCTATCTACAAATCCCGTGGAGCGCGTTAGCCTTCCGGTCGACCTTGTTTTGCAAATGACAAACGATAAACAAGAAATGTAGTTAAAATAGGATTTGATTGACTTATTACAGTAAACCTTATATTAGTTGATTCTATATCAAGAAACAACACATAAGATATTTTGCATTAAAATACTGTAGGGGACTATTTTTTTAATTATATAAAACTAGCGCATTGTTTGAAATCAGCTGATCGATGCACGAGAATCGTTGTATTCATTGTATTCATAGTGTTTTCATAGGCAAATGTTTGTTTTCGTCAGTTGGTTGATTCATAAAGAGACGAACCACTCAGAATGTAAATATACATTTATGAATGCTCATCTAGGGGATCACAAGTCTGTACAGATATTTCGAATAGATGCGAAGAGAAAACGTATGCAAGTGATCGTCTGATCGATAACATGATAATTTTGCTGCATTGAAATCCCGTGTTTTTGTCGCGATTAAATCTAGTTTTGTTGTTTGTTTGTTCAAATGTACGTCCTATTAACAACTAGGGTCACGTAAGGACGGCCTCTCATGTATGCGGTGTAGCTACACGTATATTTACGCAAACGTGTACATTGTTCATATATACGTGTACATGTAGAACTTAAAAGTTAAAACATCGCGAAAAGTATTCAAAACTAAATGAAAAAAAGATCTTCGAAACGACCCCTGTGGATAGGAGATTGAGCCCAGGATAAAATGTTAACCTGGCCACTGATTGGCTGTCTAATCTTGAATTTCAAAAGTAAAAATGTTTTCTGACAGGTAATTATTCCTTGATAACCATGATATGAATTTGGAAATTCAGATTGAGATTTAGGTTCAAAATATCAATTTTGATAATGAATAGGTAAAAACATTAGAATTAAAATTTTATTTTTAAAAGTGCAAAAATTCTTCTTTTCTTATGAAGATCATGGACCAATGCGGAATAACTCGTACAATTAGAGTTTTAGTATTAGATACGGATTACCTCCCTTTGGCCACAGGCCACATCATGTAATTTCAACTACAAAATCGCTGAAAGGACAATTGATGATCTATACCTCCGCCATTTTGAATCATATGACATTGAAATTGGTCAATATATGTGTCTGAGAGCGTGCCCTTTCACATTTGATTAAAAACCTTTCTTTCGAAAATTTCTTAAATTACGGTAAAATTTACGTTAAAAAAGTGAACGAAACGCCATATTCGGAGGGCTGTATATCCGCCATTTTCTAATTCCTGATTTTGAAATTAAAACCCTGTACAGACAATATATCAATGTCTACATTTACATAAAATCAACACCCTACGAGCTCACAAATTACGGGAAAAATAAGGAAATGGAACAAATTGACATATTTGGAGAGCTATATTTCCGCCATTTGTCTATATAACCCATTTAAATTTCATAACTTTTGAAGACAAAAGTTTATACAACATAGGTATAAAAATTCAACCTTGTACATACAGGTTTAAAGGCGCTGAAACGGACAAATATGAACTAAAATTTCGATTTTGATGTCCTATATCTCCGCCATTTTGAATCATATGACCTTGAAATTAGTCATTTTATGTGTTTGATTTCAGTAACTTTTGGTAAAACACAATTGTAAAGTAAAATATTAGATACATTATATTTTGTGCGTTTATTGGAAAAAACCATAATATTACTTTTAGTTGAAGAGAACGTAAACCGCCACTTCCGACTATAATTTTCACATATGTTAACCATGTCTTGCAAACTTTGATAATTTGTACTTAAAAGACACAAATCGTCTGCTCGTCTGCTTGAGTGGGTATATTAACTTTCAAATCAACAATCAATGTGCCTTTACCACATTTTTCTATTTCGTTTAATAATTCATTTATGAAAATCAGATACATTTTGGAAGAGAGCGACCCACCTTGTAAAATTCCTCTCTCCATTAAAACACTTTTGGACATCAAATTTTTATACATTACACAACTCTTAACATTGGTATACATTTCCTTGAGGATAGCCCATACTTTGCCTATAAGCCCCATTTCATGAATTTTGTAGAGCAGACCGGCGTGCCACACAGTGTCAAACGCCTTGTTGCTGTCTAAAAATGCTACATAAACATTTGAATTGTGTTCTAAATTGTAATTAATACATTCAATTAAATTAAAGGATGTACATAGACTACATAACTGGCTTTGGTACGCGGACTGTTGTCTGTTTGGAAAGCTCTTCGAACATAAAACAGAGCTTATTATGTCCGAAACTATCATCTCAAACAACTTAAAAATCACTGGTAATAATGTAATGCCCCTATAACTGTCCGGATTTTCTTTTGGCTTTCCTTGGCCCTTATATAAGGTAATAATCAAACTTTTTTTCCAATGGTTAGGTACATACTCGTTATCTATGACCATATTGAATAAACATGCAATATAATCAAACAGTTTTTTGCCACCATATTTAAAGTGTTCGTAAACTATGCCATCATGCCCTCCAGCCCTGTTGGTGTTTAGGTTTTTACATAAATTAGATATTTCAACACTTGTAACAGCTGTATCGAAAAAACATTCCTTCTCAGCTTTGACATTAGCCGTAATATTTTCAACTTTTGTATTGATAAAGTTTGCAAATTCAACATTAAATAACTCACTATGATTGTCTTTAAATATTGTGCTAAAATGTGAATGCAACGCATCTAATATATCAGAAGGTTCCCTAAGAGTTTTTCCATTATATTTCAATTCTGTTATAGTATGCGTTGTTTTCCGTGCTTTTCTATTGTAAAGTTGCCAAAATAGAGTTTGATTTAACTCGCCACATTTATCAAGTTCAGAAAACTGTGTTGACATATACTTATCGAAAGCAATTCGTAAGTGCCTACGGAAAGTACATTTGCTTTCTTTATAGCTTAAGAAACTAACGTCTTCTGACCTTGGCCTACCATTTGCAATCCAAAGTTTCCTTTTAAATGTCATGATATTGTGCCATTCTGATAACTCCTTACTCCAATATGGTTTCAGAAATTTTTTAAATTTACTTATTGGCATTGTTTTATTTGCAGCACACTTAATAGAACGTACTATACTCATATAGAAAGTTTCAATATTTTCAATTGTTCCTGAAGTGGGTATAGTAACTGAATCTAGATATTCGCTGAGACATTCTCTGTATTTCTTCAAACAATTATTGATTCTTGCCTTCTCCCAATTGTATTTAACATAACCCGACCTAGCGTTTAACGGGACCGAGACCGGTAAAGATAAAGAACATATAACTGGACGATGTTCTGATAAATTGTGAGAGTCATCATCCAGTACTTCACAATAATTTACTAGATCTTCAAAACTTGTTTGGATTAGGATATGATCGATCGTCGTACATTTCCCTGTTACAGGATAAAAAGTATGCTCAGGTCCGAGGCAATTTTCCTGGACATTTACAGATAACATATTGGTTCTATCTAAAAAGGATTGGAACACAGATGACCTTTCATTACTATCGAAGTTACATCGGTCTCCTCTAATTTTAACATTAAGGTCCCCAATAATAATAACTCTTCCTTTCGAAGAATACACTTCTACTAACGACTCTAGTAGTTCAGTATGCTCAATGAATACTTCAATAGGTCGAGAGGATGCTGGCATGTAAACGGAAAAACAATACAGATACTCTTTGTTAGGTGTTTGGATTTCCACGCCTACTATTCTAGGACTATCGATAGTTAATTCTGTCAATATGAACTTATCAGATTTACAAAGAATTGCTACACCTCCCATAATATTACATTTGTAACGAAACGGGTCAGTTTCATACACAGGTTTAACTATAGGTGTATAACAGCATTGTCTAAATGTATCAAAAAATGACAAATTATATTCTCTAATCCAATGTTCAGATATACCACAAATATCCACTTGGAATTTATTAAGGTATTCTAGCAGATAGTGAGTACCCGTCATCACACCTTCGATATTCCAACACATGATATTAAAATTGTCAACCATCATTAATTTGGTTTAGAAAGACTTGTCTCGGGATCCATTCTCTCATGCCGATTCCGCTTGGCCAGAAATCCCTTGCCGTCACTATAGGGGTATCATCTGCAAGGATGTTCAACTGTGCAGAGGCAGTCGACTTCCAACGACTTTCAAAATACCTTAAGTGAGTAACGCGGACACCGGCTTTGTTTAGGAAATCTCTCATCGCCGACTCAGACGCTACTTTCCTGTTCATTCCATGTATGTAGAAACGACTAACCTTTCTTTAGAGGACCTGTATCCTACGAATTTGTCAGCTAGATCTGCCCCGCTATGCCTAGAGGTTTGCGACTCACTAACGAGAGTCTTGCTACGTTCTGACATCGTTTGACACATTGATTAAGGAAAGTGCACAGGTATCGTACCAACATCTGATACAACATCGCTATACTGGCGAATCTCATGTGGTTTTGTACCTGTTGATCTGTTGATATCGCTTTTAGGGCGCGCGATGTTTGCATTCTGTATTTCCACTGTTTTCCTAGGACTATCAGTGTCATTATTAACGACAATCCTGGTGTGGGATTTTGGCCTGTATGGTTCAGTTATGGTCCTCGACTGTTGTGCTGCATGAAAAGGAATCTCACTAAGGGTTTCGAGTGTTTCATGGATGTCAGGTGGCATACCATTGTCAAGTACACCGAATCTGTTACAGGTTTTCACAGGATCCATTGGTGGAGTTTTACCATTGTCGACAGCGCTTCGCTCAAGTTTCTTTAATTTGTCTAGCTGTTTCTTGAGGAAAGTAACAGATGACACGCAAGCTTCATGGAGTCATGAGTTTCGTCCATTTCAGACTCATAGCTTTTGATGTGATTAGTCACACGTTCCGTAACTACTTTCAGGGCTTTTTAGCACTTGTAATGCCACATGCTTGTTTGTCATCATAACGACTAGCTATGTTGCGAAAGTCAGAAGCCGATTCTCGTGTTTGTTTGACGTCATTTTTCACAGATGTTAACTGTTTGTTAAGATTTTCAATTTTCTTTTGTAAATCATGACACATGCTCCTCGTATCTTTTAGTTCAGTGCGTGATTTATTGCTCAGTTCTTGTAGAGTATCAATCTCCTTTTGATGCTCACTCTTTAGTTTGTCTACTAGTTTTACGAGTTCATCCATTTCTGTGCGTGTCTTTTCTCTTCGTTTTAAAGCGGTTTCTTTTTCTTTGTAAAGTTTTTCAATTTTCTGTTCCAGGTCATTTACAGCTTTGCCGTGTTCGTCCCTTACTTCATGAAGCTCTCGCTGTATGGTAGCAATAGTTTCTTTCATAACTAATACTCCTTCAATGTCAGGGTTTATCGAAGTGTTGGCTTTTGGTGATGCCAATATTTTGGTCTTACAAGGCACGGTTTCACTAAGATCTTCAGTGTATTCACCTTCGCAGGCACGGACAAGGACGAAACAGTCTTTAGCTAGTTTTTACTGGCGGGGGCTGCCCCGGTTGTTCTCGCCTCGCGACGTTTCCTTAAATAACCTTCCTTCACGGGGAAGTCGTCCCTCAAAATCGCAGTTTCAAACAGTTTATATCTCAGAGCTTCAAGATCCGGAACACTATCTCTTGTAATACTGCGTATAAAGTCAATCAGAACCTCTTTCGGCGTTTCTTTCATTTTTTGAATTTCGTTTACATAATGCGAAGTGTCTATGCTTCGTATCATAGAGTCGTTCATTGCATCTATCTGAGAGTCAATGGTCAAGTTATTGCTTAACACAGAGTCCTGACCATCTTGCCAAGAGTCATTGTCAATGAACGTATAGGGCACATTTGTCAGGGTAACAAAAGTAGTGGGTTCATTGCTTTGATTTGAATCCATGATTTCACTTACGAACGTATTATTCAAATGTTCCGACATGCCGTCGATATAGCGGCCAGAGTTCATTCAGGTATATGCGGATTACCGATGCGTGACGAAATTTTGGTCGTGTTCACCGTACCGCTATATATACTGACCAGGTGAGTGCACATATCTATAAATAGACATCAGTCCTTCAGTATATAGTCAATTACAGCATGGATAAAATGACACTATCCAAGTCACAGAATTCTGAGAAGGTAGAGTGACGGTGTTAAATTACATGCATTTTTTCGTAGACCAAGAATTCTTTTACAGAACTGTAGATGTATTTTTTCCAACTTACTTGTATTTTCGTACCCACATATTTCGCATGAATATAATAATATTGGGGTAACTAATGAATCGACTTCAGTTGTATGTCAACAGGTAAATTAATAATTCTTATCTTACGGTAAAGTGCAAACAGTGCTTTTATGGCCTGAATACACAATTGTTTTTGGGCAGCTGTAAAGCTTCCATTATAGTTAAATAGTACACCTGAGTATGAGAAAGTATCTTGAATATCTAGTTGCTTTTTGAAGACCAAAACTCGGTTTCTTCCTGTCGGTTTTCGTTTTCAAAAATTACGACTTTTGTTTTCTTTGTGTTAACCTCAAGTTTCCATTTATGACAATATTCTTCAAACATATTTAACATATATTGTAAACCAGTAGCTGTTTCCGACATTAAAACAGTGTCGTCAGTGTATAGAATAACAAACAGTTTAACATACATATCAATATCGTCGCGACACAGTCCGTGAATTTGAGACAAACAATGAACATTTTTTCAATAAAAAAGTTTCTAAGTCGTTCAAATACAGGGCAAACAAAAACGGAGAGCAATTTTCCCCTCGTTTCAAACCGATGTTGGAAGTGAACATTTGTGACATTTCATTACCATTTTTCACACAGGATTTAGTGTTTGAATTCATACCATAAACCTATACGCCAGGCTGAGTCGAAGGCCTTCCTAAAATCAATAAAAGCACAATAGAGCTTTTTACCCGAAGACAAATACAAAGATGTCAGAGCATGTAGAATGAAAATATTATCTATGGTAGAGTGTCCTTTTCTAAAGCCCGCTTGAGCGCAACTAATAAGTCTGGAATTTATTATTGACGTAAAAACTTTACCCAAGCATGAGACTAGCGTTATAGCTCTGAAATTATCTAATTGTTTACGATCACCTTCGTTCTTAAAAATTGGCTTAATTATGCCAGTACTCCAACTTTCTGGTATTATGCCTGTTTTCAATACAATATTAAAAAGTTCATTGTATCTGAGCATCATTTCATTAATGTACTTCTAATGTATTCATAAAATATATCATCAATTCTGCACGCTTTATCATTATCTATTTTTTTAACAAAGTCTACTATTTCTTCACTAGTAATTGGACCGTTCAGTGTATTGTCATATAACGGTATATCAGTCCAGATTGGAATTTCAAATTCGTCTTCAGTATTATTAAGACACAGATTTAAATTTCTAAAGTAATCATGGAGCTCATCAATTGCCATGTAAACTCTCATTGAATTATCTAGTTAATATCGATACTCTCTAAACGGAAATTTCTATTCAATTTTGACACGCCATGTTTGCTTCAGGATTACGTCATGCCAGCATACTAGGATTTGCGGTACAACTCGTATATACTTCTCAATAGGACAAGTTCGTATCATAATTGCAAAAATTACAAACATCACATAAAAAATAAATACATGTTTGAAGGTGTCGACTTCAGCACATTCTCCAAGCAGGATGTGATATTTCTGCTGATGAGCTGGGATTTTATTGTTGAATTCAGAAAGAGACCGCATACAAATAGAGGATTTTACATGAGTGGCTATATGTAATATGAAAGGAGGAGTGTCAATTTGGCCCTCTGATGGCCATGACCGATAAGCATTATTTTTTGTTTACAGATACGTTGTACCCTGGGTTTAGGACATCATGATATGACATATGATTAAGGTCAGGTCGGAGTCCTTTGTGAGTTATGTGGGGTTAAACAGGAGGGGCAATTTTCTGTTTTGTCCAGTTTTATTGGAACTAAATGATATTTTTGAATGATTGTTCGTAAATTATAATACATTCATATGTTGAAAATAAAACATTTTGGAATATATAACTAACTTAGTGTCACAAGGGGAGGGGTGGCAAATTTTAAGGATTTAGCGGCGCCCAGAAACTGTTATTGGCTAAAATTGAGTGTATACCGTGAACATTACAGTCTGTTGTGATGATCTTATACCGTGTTCAAGGTACACACTCATTTTTATTAGTAGGAAATGCGACGTCAATTGTGATCTTAAATATAGTAAAGATCTAAATTCTACTTCTCCAAAATGTCCATAACGTTATCAAACAAACTTGCTGATATATATCACTATTCATCACATCGTAATTGTAGTGATAACTGTACACGTTTGAAAGTTAATTAAGTAGAATGAACAGCGTAGCATTACCACACTCGATAATCACAATAACATCACATT
This sequence comes from Argopecten irradians irradians, assembly GCA_004382745.1. Taxonomy (NCBI): domain Eukaryota; kingdom Metazoa; phylum Mollusca; class Bivalvia; order Pectinida; family Pectinidae; genus Argopecten; species Argopecten irradians. The sequence continues at coordinate 129,131 of SAYR01031074.1, forward strand.
GTGCTTTAGTTTATAGTGCTAGGAATGGTACAAATGTAGATTAAATATGACGGTGGTTTTCCGATATGAAAGATCCAGTGTTTCGAAACTCTTTTGTCACTTGCCATGTGAAGACAGGATTACCGGTTACATTACATTTTATATCTTAAACAAGTACCTTTGAACTCAAGGAGTCCCCTGATAACAAATGATATGCCTTTGTGTGCACCTAACGTTATTGGGATTATAGATAAATTCAGCACCGAATGTCGGCCAGGAATGTACTAGCATTGGTAACACTAATCTAATACAGTTACTTCTCCAATATCGTATGTAAAGCCACTCTCATACCTGCAAACAAATACCCACTATCTCTACGTTCGTATCATGTTCCTCGCCCGTTAAATGTATTTGTCTAAAGCTTCTGTTATCTGTTCATATGTAGTAAATTAACACGAACAATCATATAATGCTTTACCTCCCGTTCACCTCACGGGGCATATTTACAAATATAACTTTGAAATGTTTAAGCATAGGAATTCATTATACGGTCTTACAGAAGCTTTGAAATCCAACCATGGTCGTTTTTGTCACCGATGTCATCAGTGTGTATCTAACGATAAGACTTTCACCTTTAACTGACCGTCATACACGTTATTGTGGTCAACGGATGGACAGTCAGGTCCAACTATGGCGTCCACTTCTTCAGTACATTCTACTTCTGCTTTAGTGTTTATCTTTCTCTGTGTTTATCAAGTGGTAAGTAACAACTCTAACTACATTAGCTATTACATCGTAATCATTCTACAGGAATATTGTGTGTTCCACTATTTTTTAAATAACTTAATTTGATATCAATAAAATGAATTTATTTCAAATGTATGGCAGTATATATATTGATGTGTAACTGACAAATCGTTCATACCAATTATAAATTTATTTTCTGTGATCAAATATATTTGTAGTTTCCCGCGGAAATATGTAAGGGATTGCGAGAAAAATATCACCTATAGCGTTAGTTACTGTAAACATGCTTATTTCAGCAGTTGCTTTATTTTATCGCTTTCTGCGCTGCCTTTAAGCGCTGATCCATGTACAGCGCTATTGTTTTGTACAAATTGGTATTTCCAGCATTGAACCACTGAATTTCACTAAATTATATCGCTTTAATGAATCATAGCGTACATTTTTGTCGCCTTTGCGCATAAATTGTTACTGCGCTAACGTAAGTTTATGGTATTACATGCTAGAAATTGACAAACGCACATTTCTCCTTGCGAATTTGTATAGATGAGAAGTTCGCGTATTGTAGTCGGGAACCTTTGGTTCTTCCGTAAAGTGAGATTTACGACAATAGTCTCGTTTATGGAAAGTGCCGATGGTTCCCGATTGATGCTAAGTTTATAGTATTGTGGAAAACCTGCAGTTATCTTAATCGGACTTTAATACCCTAATAATCGAATTTATTGATGTAGTTGGCCCTAAATGACCTTGTCGATGGGCCGTTAAACTCAAACAAACAAAATAATGTTATGTAGTTAAATTCATCAAAACATCGGGAATCTGGGTGGAGGATCATATAACTCGAAATGCTATAGTTTACGGACAATGGCGTGAAATCCTATTGCTTGGAGGATCATTTTCATATCGGACAACTGATATCAATGTCTCCAGGGGTTCCGATCACTTATCTGAACCAAACACAGTCCAGCCAAAATTTCCTTTGAAGACTACAGAGAAAGCGACGCCCAGCTTCAAAGCCACACATTCAACCACAGTGTACCGTTTTACGGCTCTTTTGGTGTGCATCAAAGGACTAAATTACCTGTTCTTTTCTGTCGCCTCCAGTTTTACTATGATATAGTCCAGGGGTGTGGAGATTGTAAGTGATAGGAACCCCTGGAGTATCGCGAAAGATGAGCATATAACCATCTTTGTGTTACCGGTGTTACATAATCTCTGCCCTACCCTCAAGATAGCACACGACTGTATGTGACCTACGGATTAACCGAATATTTGTTTGGGATTCTAAACATCAGTCTTAAATCGTTCTCTTCTAGAGCAACTAGGATTTATCCCATAACTATTTTATATGTTTCACAATGGAAAAATCATGTGATAAATTCCATAGCAGTTTGTTATCATTTATGTTTACACACTCGAGTGTGTAAACACCTACGGCGCCTCTGATGGGTCAATTCCAAGATCTCTTTATTCCGATTGGCTCTCAACTTTGGGCTACTTTTCATAGCGCATTTTCTTTTAAATAACACTGTATCAACAGTTTAACAGGTAGTTGCTTAATCAAAGTATCAAACAATAGAATATTGGCTCTTTATTTATGCACTATATTTTATGGCGGAAAGATATCACTTAATAATGTATGGTGGTAAGTTTCCCGTAATGAAGACGAGAAAATGGTCACCACGGTATAAATATAGAGCTAAAGTTATGGGATAAATAAGTTCCCAACGCGTGACTGTTGTTGATGATGTTTATCTAAACTCTCGTTAGTTAAATTTCAAAAGCTAATTTCTAAAGCTCGTGTCTTTTCAGAATTTGAAAAGACTCGAGTTGATAAACATGATAAACAACAGTCACTTGTTGGAGATTCTCTATATATTATACTCAACGCTCACACATATAGGGAAAGATTTTTTATCACTTTCATGTTTCAATGTAAAGCTGATAATTGACTCTCTGTCTCAACTAGTTGATATCCAGCTTGATATACTTCAAAATTTAAAGATGCTACACCGCTGAGGAATGGAATGTGAAAACAGGAGCAGTCGAATAAGTATTTTTCTTGGGTAACAAAAGTTATTTATTTTACACCATTACCTCCATTCAAAAGTTTGATTTTATTTTAATTCACCAGAAAAAATATTAAAAATAATTAATTGCGTCCCGAAAAAATTCAATGGCACTATGTCCTACAAGGAATTAAGTACTGATTTTTTAAAACACCAAAACCATGGTGTTACATTTTTGTATCTTATATTATATTATGACGTCGAAACTAGTGTCACTATAGTATTACACATGTGTTGCACGATAGTTATGACATAGCCGGATGACATGGATGGACGGGCAGATATGTGATTAAAGATGATATTCCATGGATTAAAGCCAAGTGGATAGTTTTCTCTTTAAACTCTCTTTAAAAAAATATTATGTTATATGCATGTTTATTCCGTCTTTGCATATTACAGAGTTATCTCCCTTGCGGGTATGTATCGATTGTTGCGTCATTATTTTGTGAGCGCAATTAAAGTCGTTTTCACCGAAATGTATGACGTTACGCTCGCAAACACGTGACGTCACAATCGATACCTACCCGCAAGGGTAGATAACTCTGTAATATACAAATACAGAATATTAGTCAGACACATTTAAACACGATTATACACCAGTTTTTGTTCAAATTATGGGAATCGGTTTTGCTTTGTCGGCGGTGGAGCATCTTAAACTGATGCAATCTATTTATCTGTCATGTGTGTGCATTCCGAAATATGTTGAGTTAACTGAAAAACTTAAAAGCTAAGCTATAAGAAAATACAAAATTACTCATAAGAAAATACAAAATTACTCTGTGTGTGTGTGTGTGTGTGTGTGTGAGTGTGTGTGTGTGTGTGTGTGTGGGTGTTGTGTGGGTGTGCGTGCGTGCGTGCGTGCGTGCGTGTTTAAGTTTTCCTTTTCGATATCATCATATATGATTTGAGCGTGATAAGGACCCATCCCTTATGCAATGAATGTAGCTAATTATATTTGCATATGAGCATTTACTCCTGGAGTATATAGTTCCTGCTACGTTTATTTGTTACTGGGTAGGACATTAGTGGTACCCCTATGGGAATTGTTAGAGATTTAGAGGATTTAGATTTATTTTAGACAATGTAAATTTTTTACTTTTTTTAAAACGGGAGATCTTTATAATTACGATTAAATCTAATTACTAATTATGGAACTTGAACTTGTACATATTTTGAAAACATCGCTTTGCTGCCTTATATTTTCATGTTAAATGTCATTCTTTATGTTATCTTCAAATGTGGAAAAATAAAGTGAATAATTAAGTGGAAATTGATCAATTAGTTGAAATATATCTTTTTATTTAGTGTTTGATACAACACAAAAATACATGCATGTTTTTACCATGTGTTATTTCTTTGCTACATGTATGCATCCTTTATTGGTGTGTTTTAATTTTCAGCAGCATGCTTGGCTTGCGTCAATATTTTAAGTAACTGTTAAATGTTGGTTTAATGATCCAATCCAGTGCAAATATGATATATATATATGTATCACATAACTTTCTTGACCATGTCATAAATATCGTAAGACGAACGTGCAATATCACTATCATGATGTTACATGTATTTATGACGTCATATTTTATATGTGACGTCGTATAATTGTCTTGGTAGACGGAAGCGTCATGTCCGAGGCGGACGTTTATAAAGAGATGAAATTGAAAGTTTTAATAATCTTACGCTCGTGGCTATGTTTTTATGAAATTTAAGTCAAATGTTAGTTGAAGGAAATACTTTGCAATGATATTGTTGATTTTTCATATTTCATTTTTACGGTTATTTATCATGATAGCCATAACAAATTTATTTTGCAGACTAGAGCTTCTACGCTTACAGGTATGTATACATTTGTTATGAGTGTGCTGTGTGGTGGGGGGATTCGTAATCTGGAGTGATGTGTATACTATATAGCACGACATATTTCAGGTTGGTAAAGAATGTTATAAAAATTGTACTTTCATACCTACGGGTGTAATACTGGCTGGTCTATGGCAATACACTCATGCCGCCTGAGGCTGTATTGCATGGCTACCCATGCAATAAAGCCTCGTGACGTCACGGCGTCAACAAAATTTCTATTTCCTCGGTAAAATTTTAACATTTTGTTTTTTTTTACAAACTTGACTGGTTTGACTATAAAAGATGCAAACAACGGAATTTTCGATGAAACTATCATGTAAATTTTCATGGATGAAGAATTGACTTTCAGCCGTGGATTTTTTGTCGAATTTATTTCAAAATGGCGGAATGTTATAGTTGTAAAATTGCAATAAAATGTCGAGGTATGAAAGAAAAATACTCTTTCATAAGTGAATATGAAGGATAGGGATTTTCTACCCTCGCGATCACAAAATGTTGCAAACCCTCGGCAAGCCTCGGGTTTTACTATATTTTGTGACCCTCGGGTCCCTATCCTTCATATCCACATATGAAAGAGTCTTATATTATTTGACAAAACCAAAAATTATATTTCGTGACGTCGATTAGTCGCCAAGGTTATTGACATAAAATATGATTATTGCATATAAACACTTATTGCTAATTTAAAATCACCGACGGAAATTATCATGATTTAAGCATGAAATCAAAGTTATTAGTCTTTCCTTAGATTATTTATACTTGCAATAAGCTGAATGCATCTTTATTTATGTTCAACATTTCCATAACTGTTGAATATCTCATGGTGTAGATGTTGTATATCGTATCACAATACACGTTACACAGGCAATTTCTTCGCGTGAAATTCAGAGGTGTTGAAATTAAACACGACCGTATACGTATGTCTATCGAACCATCTCAAAAATACATTATATTTGCTCGATTCGCTTGATAAAACCGCATTTTATACCGAACCGGCTTTTGCATCATTCACACTTTTTTATGTTTTGTGATAGTCATTTAACATGTCTTTATAGAAAATGAACACGCTTCATCACCCAAGCGGAGCAAGCTATCTGCCATGGATATCATTGTGGCTGCAAATAGAGGTAGGTTATGAATAATGTAGCGTTAACAACGACCTAATATCATTTATTACCTGACTGGTTTGTCCTAGTTTGATTAGTTTAACGTCCTAGTAACAGCCAGAGACATTTCAGGAAATGCTAGCTAGGTTTTAGCAGTTGACAAAAGCCGTAGTACGAGGAAAAAATCAGTCGATCAGCATCAGTACCTGGAAAATACCTCACATGTTATTTGCACTCGCGATCCAGAGGAGAAGAACTGGTGGTAATAGGTCGGAACTTCTTAAGGACTTGTCCATCGTGGCGCCAAGAGGACATTGAATTTTGAATCTTAAAGTTATATGTGCCGTATTTTTCATACTCACGAATCAAGATGAGCTTTTGATATGTTATTTATTACCAAAAGTTACCGACATTTTGAGAATTACAGTATTTTCAATGCTTACGTTTTAATTTTATGAGTACATATAAGAGTTGAAAATGATTTTTGGCAGTACTGCCAAAAATCATTATATGTACATCTATAGTGAAGTGAAATGAGTATATACGGTCGAACCATAAAGCCAAATCGTGGTCTACAATTTCATTTGGCATTTTTATAATGTTATCAGTCATTGTAAAGTGATTTCTGCAGGTATGTTTCCATATAAACATACATAAGGCATAAAAACCAACAATTTTACAGTACTTAAATTCTGTGTTGTAACTAACGTTTGTCAGACATCTGGAATCATTTGAATGATTTTCATCAAACCTAACGGTTTTCAATAGATTAATGAAGAAAAAATAACATGTCAAAATTTTCGTCCAGTTACGGCACATATAACTTTAATGATTGCTAGGTCAATGTTCTCCATACAAGTATAAGGCAAGTTTTAGTTCCTGCGAACATGTACTTGGCTCTCATGTAAAACGTTATGCATTGTTAGGAGGGATAACGAAATCTTTACAGAAGGATATCATTCTAACGCTCTACAAACAGGAGTAGGAACGCTAAAAAAACATATTCGATTATCATGTGACCAATTTTCCCATTCGTTTTTCATTATTCCAGATACACATTTACACTATCACCTCAGATGTTAAGATATCCCGATATGTTACCACAAGCCCTCCACATATAGGTCGTGTGCACTAGTTCCATGTGAAGCAGTTGCTGGTTACTGAACGTAGATTGGTGCTCTTACTTTCCTCCCCTTTCTTATCCTTGTACATTCTGTACTCACTTAAGTGACTCTGGTTTATGAGAGGACGTTACATCAGTCAACACAACGAACACCTTTCATTCTTATTCGAAGCATTGGTCTACTATTTGAATGCATTTGGGATTTAGATTTCGACGCCATTATGCCAACTGATCAAATAAATAATGAAGAAAAATGTATTATTGGAACATTATCATACTTATATTTGGAAATAAGATAACGATTATTATACAGTAATAAGATACGGTACCATATCTGAAACAAAACAAAATAATTTGATTGATAAGTGACAATAGATTTTTAGGAAGGATGCATTTATTTTATTTTTTTAAAATGTGCACGTTGACAATTGCATTGAAGTTGTAGATAAAACGTGAAATATAAACTTAAATTGAAAAAAGGTGTAACCTAATGTTTTAGGAAATGGTAATCACCGTCTGATAGAAGGAGATATCGTACCTAGTAGGGTAAGTATGCACGAATGATCTTTTCATTAAGGGAGCTAATGTAGAATCTTACTATAGCTAATTACAACTTGCGAAGTCATGTTTGATTAATTCACAGATGCGATCTGTCAAATATTTTAAATCGATTTCAAAATATAATTACTAATGGCTATTATTCAAATCTAATCTTACTTGTAACAATAATTGCCATTGGCTTAAAAACATGTAATCAGTTCATAACGTAAAGAAATGACGTTTATAACGTTGCAGTTGATTGGTTGATATGACAGCGTAATAACTCAAGAGAAATAAATCTACCAATAAAAGTGGAAATACAGGTACAAAAAATCGTAGAGTACTCTCATGACGAATATTTAGATTACAGTCAGACGTATTGTCATAACATAAAATACATATTTAAGTTATTCCTTAACTATTGTCTTCTTTTTTCATACTTAATTTGACTTGTGATTGGCTTATTTTTTCATTAAAACTCAATGTTTTACAAAAAACGCTCTCACTATTTTATAATTACATGAGGTTATGAGTAAAGTATTATTGGAATCTTTTGTGAGTATCCTTTTTCCCTATGAAAACAACAAAACATAGCAATGTGATTATAATACAGATCTGGCAGATCCTTATAATCACTCCGTTTAATAGAGGATCTATCAACATCCCATTAGTAGTCACGTGCTGGTGACCTTTATACCACCTGTACTTCAGATTAAATGCGTGTTCTACACCTTACTATATCCCAGTATACATATACATTTAGCTTTATTATGCTGTTTGGACGAGATGATTACAAAACCAGAAATAAATCTGACAGTTCTATAAAACTATTTCGTCCGCTGACAATCAATTGCAAGCTTCTGTAAGCAGCGATTGCGTTAGCTAATTCGACAATTCACCTGTATTGCCCTTAACGTTGTCAAATCCTTGATCATGTGAAGTGTAATAAGACATGTATTATAATCAGATTGAAAAATGGTGACTTCATTGATTAATTAAATCCTGATTAAAATGGAAAAACCTGGATATGTAAGTCCTGAAAAAGGAAAAAAAAAGGGGGGGACTCTTTTTTATCTCCACAAAGTGTAATATTAGATTCAAATGTCTATAGAATACGGTCAAGGTAATTATCCATTCCCAGAAAAAAAAGGATAATTTTTACTCGAACTTTTGTTTTTAATCGGACTTTTGTTTTTGTCTTTTATTTTTTTATATATCGTAGTTTTTTAATTTGTTTATTTATCATTATTTTTTTAAAATCCTATTAAAAAAAATAAATGAGTAAGATACAGATCCTTATTCCAACTTTTGATAAGAAGATCTGGTAACATCCCATTCGGGGTCACATTCTGACAACATCCCATTAGGGGTCAACGATCTGTTGACCTATATACTTACTGTACTTCAATTCATGTGTATTTACTCCACATAGTTGCATTACTGACTACGTTTTTTTCTTTAAAGCATGCTCCGACACGCTTAGCTATTTTCAGAATATGACAACATACGAATTTTTCGAAATAAGGATATTGATATCCATTATTTGAAATAAGGATCTTGATTTTAATTTATTTGACAGAAAGATCTTGGTTTCAAATATTTTGAAGTATAAGAATCTTTGAATTAGTTTAAAAGAAGGATAGATTTTAATCTTTTCGAAAGAAGGATCTAGATTTTAATAATTTTGAAATAATGACAATGATTTTAATTATTTTGCAATAAGGATCTTGATTTTGATAAGGTTGATATGTTTGGATCTTGATTTTAGTGACATTTGTAGTTTGAATTAAGGATTTTGAATTTTATTACATTTGTAGTTTGAAATGTAAGGATCTTGATTTTAATTAGTTTGAAATAAGGATCTTGATTTCACTTATTTTGAAATATAAGAATCTTTTAGCTAGTTTAAAAAGGATCTAGATTTTAATCATTTCAAAATAAGGGTCTAGATTTTAGTTATTTTGAAATAAGGATCTTGATTTTAATTAGTTTGAAATAACGATCTTGATTTTAATTAGTTTGAAATAAGGATCTTGATTTTAATCATTTGAAATAAAGATCTTGAGTTTAAGTTTTTGAAATAAGGATCTAGATTTTAATTAGTTTATAATAAAGATCTTTATCTTAATCAAAAGTATAGATGAGATACTTATCAATCAAATTATTTCTTTCTATTGCAGAGAAGGAATGCTGTAAGAATTGAGGATTGGAAATGGATCGGGCATAAAATTCCATATGTTATAGACACCGCCGGTTTTAGTTGAGTGATTGACTTGTTCTCTCACGTGTCCTCGGCGACATGCTTCAATGAGATAGTAAAATATAACAATGGGCTCAACTATATTGCAATTTAGGAGTTCAAGTTATAAATTTAAGAAATCAATTGAAAACAACTACAAATAAATGACAAACATTCAAATATTCAAAAATAGCTATGGTCAATTTATCAGTGTTTTATTTGGGTAACTGCTCACTATGAAAGGGTATGAGTTCCAGTATTACAAGGAGACACAACACCACACCAAAATACCGCAGCCTCCCAAAACACACAGATATGCACACACCACAACACATCTAAAGAATACTTCAGCCTCCCAAAACACACAGACATTCACACACCACAACACAAAGATACCACAGCCTCCTAAAACACACATATATTCACGCACACATAACACCTAGATACTGCAGCCTCCCAAACCACACTGCCATTTACACACACACAACACCAAGATACCGCAGCCTCCAAAAACACACAGATATTCACACACACACACATACAACACCAAGATACCGCAGCCTCCCAAAACACACAGACATTTACACACACAACACCAAGATACCGCAGTCTCCCAAAACATACAGACATTCACACACCACAACACCAAGATACCACAGCCTCCTAAAACATACGACATTCACACAACAAAACATCAAGATACCGCAGCCTTCCAAAACACACACCACAACACATTGTACACATGGGATGCCGTCATAATGATATATTTTCTACAAACCAGTGAAACTATATAAAATATGAAATATAAAATTATATAATTGCAATTTGAATTGAAATATATTTCTTTCTTTTTTAAATATAGTTTGTTTTCAATCCTTTCTATAGAAAACAAATTGATTTATTTAAAATCTATTCTTTATTAAAAAGAATTGTTTTAATTATTATAGGCTCCTATGGACTCCAGGTAATCGGCGATGCTATAGAACAGTTCAATAAAGATGTTTCCTGTATACAGTTTGTGCCGAGGATCAAGGACCAGGATTACGTGAGAATTGTCCATGGATACGGGTTGGTTTATATCCCTTTATTTTGTCGCCTTCTGCCGCTACTCACCGACTGATTTATTGCATTCGACTTTATACATCGTCGATACCCCGGGGGTTCCGATCACTTACACTCTCTACACCCTTGGGCTATGTCATAGTAAAACTGGAGGCAACAGAACAGGTATTTTAGTCCTTTGATGTTCATCAAAAGAGGCGTATAACGGTACACTATGTGGCTTTAGAGTTCTGAGTCATTCTCTCTGTAGTCTTCAAAGGGAACGTTTGCATGCCTGTGATTGGTTCAGATTTTTTTCCTCTGAGCTGCATTCAGTTCAACTATGAGATAGTTCAGGAGTGTAGGGATCGTAAGTGATCGGAACCCCTGGAGTATCGATGATTGACTTTATTATAATACCTGTTGCCTTGTTTTCTTCTTCTTTTGCTAATTTCATATCATGGTGTTTGTGAGTTGTGTGTCCTGATAATGGGACCGACTTCCTTTGATATACGACTTTATATTTTGTCTTCACGTTTGAAATTACAATCTTGTCCAAGATTTACTATTTGAAGTGTTTCGTACCCAACGTTAATGGGATCCCGTGTCATTTGGAATTTTGATGGGAATCCGTGTCATCTGGGAAATCCAGTTGATATTACTTATTTGACCGCTAAGTATCCTAAATACATACGTTTGTAAGGATCTCGTGTTATCCGGAACATACCGTTCATATTACTATATTTAAATTTCCGTTTTTTCTCTGCTATATAAGTTTACTAACTGGGAAATCGTTTAAACTTGTGTTAAAGCAGTCGGTTATCGCGTAAGAATACATACACCGAAACACTGACTTCCGCAAGTAGTGTTAAAACGTAACAGATTTGCCTATATTGTTTCTGTATCTTTAAACAATTAAACAAATTTGAATGTAATGAATATTTTAAATTATACTTCAGACAACAAAATATTTGAAAACAATACACAAATGGAATGAAAAAGATAGTGTTATTGTGGAAATATAGTTTGTGTGCTTCCGGAACTTGACAAAATTTCCAGCCAATTTGGAGCAAAATTCCGGGATTCCATTAACTAAAAGGCTGTTAAATAAAACGTATAACCTTGAAAAAAAAACGAAGTTTTATTTCATCGCAACGTTAAATCTAAAAGAAAAAGTCGGTTGAAATGTCAATATAAGAAATTATTTCTATTTTTTGTTGTTTTACTGGTGTGTAAACATTTAAAATTATATTGCTGCTAATTTCACTGTTACGATATGTAACTGAAACATTTGATATTTAAACATTGACATTGTAACTTGATGATTTAGCTCCCCAGAAGCATATGTAAGCCTGTAAGAGAACCGAAATCTAGGTATCATATGTTCCTGGTTTTGAAAAAAACGCCTTCAAACACCGCATGTTCAGTGACTTCGGGTTTTGTCGGATTCCGAATCGTATCACGTGGCTGACGTTCGACACGACCTGCACGTGGTGAGCCAGGTAACTAGCGTAAGCGCACAGGTATTTGTTTACGTTTTCCTTCTGGCTAATATGAGCAAATTATGCTGGTGTATGTCCACAGATTGAGTATTTGAAACATCCAATTTACACATATTCCGTAAAATATTGTGTGTATCAAATATTGTAATGTGCGAGCATTATTTTCCAATGGGGACAACCTACGTCATCGGAAGTGATATCGGGCACACAAAAACAATGAAAAAACGCCCGCTTCAAGATGAAAAGCGGCTGAAATTATGACATAAAAGCAATGCATCTTCTAAACCTATCGCGCGTCAAAGACAGTGTATTGTTAGAGACTCTGTGAAACTATAAGTTATCGTCAAACTAGCTCAGATAATGCAAACACCTCGACACAATATTTTTCGACAGCAGGGATATCGGTCACATTTTATTCAATAAAACGTAACAAGTTGTAAAAAAAAAAAATTTTGCTGCCACAAAACCGTCCCATTTACTAATATGTAATATATGACTATTGAAAGAAAATATTTCATTCATTTTATCTCCTAGTGGAGAAACATAGACGGTGCTTAATTAGAAATTATGAAAGTGATATCGGTCACACTTAGAACTTTAGGGGTAACGGTCACATCCAAAATTACGAAAACTGAATATTACAGCATTGTACATGTAGTCGTTATTTACGCATTCATGCAACTCCAGTGGAAAAGCGCCAATACACTTTCATTGAATTTATCTGATCTTGAAAGATGACTTTTTTACCGATTATCAGCAAATGGTTGGCGAGCTATAAAAACCTTTCCCCCATTGTCATCCATCCGTCTTTTGTTTCTGTTATTTCTCTGAAAGTACTGGAGGGGTTTCATATGTAGATCCAGTTATGTATAAAATATTTCGGGATCAATCAGAAATCGAGATGGGAAACAAGAAAACATCATTTGTTTCGATACAAATACATGTATTTGCCAGAGTGCAATAAGGATCTATTTTAAATTCCATGTTTAGAAAGTCATCTTTCTTGATTCTAATAGTTGAACTTGCTGCTATGGTTCAAATTCCACATGTGAGCATAGTTATGCATATTTCATTTTGGGACCGATCCATTGACACAATGGCCAACTGGTAGTCATCTTTGGTTTTCATATAGGAGTTATTACCCATATTTATGTACTTAATGGACCTTCTGGAATTTTATAAGTACTATATCTCTCTTTACCATTGTTGTGCATAATGCACCAATTAAAGCACGGTAGTCGACAACTTGAAGTTCGTTGCCATGTAGACATACAATTATCAAATATCTTGTTTGATATAGATATTTTGATATTTATTTATGTCATAGGGTTGTATTTATTAATGCTCATTTTCGGGACAGATAATATTACTAAATATTGAATATTTGGCTATCTTGGAATTTTTTGACTTCCACGGTGCTTAATAGCATTCATATACATGTAGATATATTTACTTTTTCACTGCAACCCCACTATTTATACTTACCAAGTGCATTTGACATTCAGGGTTGCATGATCTGCTATCCGCCTATTTTCTTGTAACGTCATAATTTGTGTGCCATCGATCACATTAAATATAGTTGTTTCGTCCTTGACGATATTGCTTTTTTCTTAGATATGCAAATATCTTTAAATGTTATCATACAATTGTTATGAAATTAAATGCGTCCAGTTTGACAATTAGGGGAGCATGAACGCCAACTGGACATCGGCTAATTCAACATGAAGCGCTAAAGGATATTGGACCCACATACCAAATTGACTAATTTGCAATCCAATGGTAGACGTCACGATATTTCCTGGGCCTCTTGTTATCGACTGATTTGCTTTTATAAATTTGTTTTGCGTATGATCATTTGTGATAACTGTTGTTAAGATATATTCTATTTACCTTTTCAACCGTTATAGTGTGTTTATTTGTATAAAGCAAATTATTAAGTTGAAAATCTTTGGAGAAACTATCAGTGAACTGTCATGAAGAACTGTACAACGCTATCAGCTAAAAACCCTCAGTGATCCTGTCTATCATGTATTCACGTATCTCTGTTGCTTATAGATCAGTGTGGTTTTTCCTTTTGTTTACATCGGGTGCCTTTACATCTTTAAGTTTTATGTAGTTTCTTATACAATATTGTCACTGCGAAGTTTTTATATTATAATTATTTTAACACAGAAACGTACTTCAAATAAGTACAATGGTACTACATGGAGATGTAATTTGTCTTGGTAAGGGTTGCCCAAGTTCCACTTTGCTTCAGCAAGCATTGCACGCAAAGGAATGCAAGAACAAATGGGTATGTACAAATACAATGTATAGACAAAAAAAAACAATATACAGTGTACGAATAACCAAAGGATTTCAGCAAAAAAACCAGTTTACGATAATAGTTAATGATGTTTCATGTATCTCGGTGGTATTTTCCTCTTGAATGATTAGATAAGGAAAACCAAGCTGCAATATTTCAGCAATCTTTACGAAGCGACAAACCATTTCAAAAACTTTGGATTTGACCGTTACCATGTGAACGACATCTTTTCAAAAACAACAAAACGCCAATTATACAGGTACGTCACTTATGAAGCGGATAAAAATGAACCATAGTTACTACTTGAAATATAAGGTAATTTATATCAGTAAATAACAATAAAGTTACGAAATTTACACTTGACATATTTTCAGTGAATAAATTGTGACCGATAGCCACGCTGTCAAACAAAAAAACGGACGGATGAACGAGCAATGGACGAAAGGCGATTTCAATAGCTCGCCAACCATTTGCTGATAGTGGGTTAAAAGTCGTCTTTCAAGATCAGATAAATTCAATAAAGGTATTTTTGCGGCGTATCCACTGGAGTCGCATGCTGCTTAAATATCGACTACATCTACAATGCTGTTATATTCAGTTTTAGTTACTTTGGATGTGACCGTTACCCCTAATGTTCTAAGTTTGACCAATATCCCTTTTATAATAATTTCTAATAAAGCACCGTCTATGTTTGTCCACTAGCAGATATAACGATTGAAATATTTTCTTTCAACATTCATATATTACACTTTAATAAACGGGACAGTTTTGTGACAGCAAAATTTGTTTATTTACAAATTATAACGTGTTTGTGAAAAAATGTGACCGATATCCCTGCTGTCGAAAAATATTGTGTCGAGGTGTTTGCATTATTTGAGCTAGTTTGACGATTTCTATTAGTTTCACAGAGTCTCTAACAACACACTGCCTTTGACGCACAATAGATTTAGAAGATGCATTGCTTTTATGTGATAATTTCAGCCGCTTTTCATCTTGAAGGGGGCGTTTTTTCATTGTTTTTGTGTGCCCGATATCCCTTCCGATGACGTAGGTTGTCCCCATTGTTTTCTTTGTAGATAGAGACTGTTGAGGTCGAACACATGTTTTGTTTATGAAAAATTGTTGACATTTTCTTTTGGTTTCACAACTCTCGTTTTACTTCGAGATTGTCCCGACGATGTTCTGAAGAGTTCGGAATGATTCGGCATCTTTCGAACCTATTTTTCACATTAAAACGATTTTTTACTTTTATAATTAAAATACTTCCAGTGCTGCAACTTTATAAAAAGTGGTAAAATTAGAAAGTTTAAAACTCAGACAGACGGAGAGAAATATGTATAACACTTATTATGACAAATTTCATTATATAAAAATAACATTTTGACAAAAAGAGCGAAAGTTATTGACCATACAACTTTAAAATATCTGTCCAAAAAATGCAGTTTACACACCAGTAAACAACAACAACAAAATAATTCCTTAAGTACAATCACTTCTTTAATCCAAATATTTATGTTCAATAAACTAGTGAACTCCAATTCTCTTCATTTCCCAATGAGGATTTTGCTTCGCAGTTCACTTCATTTGCACGACCTTAACTTTCCTTTATCAATCAACGGAGGCAATAATAGAGTTGACAATTATTCATTTATTATTTTTTCTACTTTAAGCATTAGAGTGAAATATATACAGTGAACCCTGATTGTCCGGACGCCGATAAACTACACCAACTGAATGAAACCAGAATGATACTGTTAAACATTTTATTTTCGCGTTTTATATACCTACTATATTTTCGCGAAGATTTCTGGTGTTCTAATTTATCTGTGTTTTACACCGTTTCGCGGCGATTTAATTTCTCGATTATCCGCGAATTTTGATCACACGCGAAAATGAATTCAACAAATATTTGTTTTGTTTTATGGGATTCTGATCACAGCTGATAAGTAGATGTAAAATAAAACACCTACCAGATCATACGATTATATGTTTTAATTGACACAAAATGATAAACAGTTGTAAAGTATATATAATATGAAACATTTGTTATTTAGGTGTCATTCATCAATCGGCCGTGACGGCGGAAGACAGGATGTTACGTTGGGGGACAACTGTTATTACAAAGGAGTCGTCATGCACGAGTTGACGCATGCGGTAGGGTTCTTTCATGAGCAGAGTCGGTACGATCGGGACAAGTACGTGGAAGTACGATGGGAGAACATCATGGACGGTATTTAGCATATTCGTGTTCTCTTGTTTTGATTAAAGTTTCAATGTTTCAAATGGTATTTTTTTTATCAAAATATACACCATGGATTGTATTTATTTGTAAAATAAATTTATTTGTAAACTGATATAACCCCCTCCACCTTCCCGACAAAAATATTTAAAAAAAAAAAACAATAATAATAATAAAACAGCGGACCCTGTCTTTACTAACCACATCAGAAGGTAAATTAATATTGTCTTATCAGATAACAAAGAAAACCATTTTGAATGATATTTATCTTCTTCTCTCCGGTCTTCCCTGCAATTCCAGTAAATCAACATTGGAGTCTTTTTTCTTCTTTATTTCCATTTTAGATCATTTTAGTGTTATTATTACTTTGTTACGTTGAATGGAAATCGGTATTTATATTGGTATTATCGTGTAAATATGACACGGTGGATCAAAATGTACTTATAGGAGGTCAATTGAATTATTTTGAGTCTTATGATTTCAATATGTGCTTCTTTGCCAAAAAAGTGCATTGATATAATTTCTTATAATTTTACCATGTTTTTTTGTTTTGTTTTTTGTTTTTTGTTTTTTTGTCATAATTAAATAAGTACATTGATATCATACGTTCTTATAAATTTATCATATGCTTCATTGCCGTTATTAACTGTGTACATTTAAAACATTTCCCCTTATATAGGAAAAGATCGTGATTTTGTCGCCGAGTCCCGTAACATTCTGAACACTCTAGATTCACCATACGATTACGGAAGTGTCATGCACTATGGCGCTACCACATTCTCCAAGAACGGTAACCCAACTCTTAAAGCACTGTTTGATGATAAAGGGACTATGGGACAGCGAGATGGGTTTAGCGCCGTGGATGTCTGGAAAATCAACAAATTGTATGGATGCGCAACTGGTACCTGATTTAAATTATTAACTACTACCCTTAATTTATTATTTCCTACTTTGAAATGAACTAATATCCGTCTTCCATCTGGTGGAGGCTCTGTCTATTCAAGGTGCTACGCCGCCGATGAAAGGATTTTTTTTAATTTATAAGAATAGGAGCAGACAGATTAGTTATTTTTCTTAATCAACAAAAATTTCTTACTTTTCACTATTATCATTATTGGAGAGTCTGAGCTTCATATATTGAATTTTACTTCAAAATGAAGTTATTTTAAAAGAATCAAAGTGTTAATCAAAAGTGTATATATATACGATTAAACACCAATTATTATCCATATATATATGTATTGAAGACTGTAGACCAATATTCTTTCGCACTACTCAATTCTGCGATTTCCATTTTAAAACAAGTTCGACAAACTTAATATAGTTCATATGAAGACATCTAGATTTAATACGCCGATTGTACAGGCCTTATAAAATTCGCGAAAGTAAATCGTCCGCGAAAGAACGTTGGTTTGCAGTATGTTTAAATATAATTTTGGTCGGCTTTGGAGCAACTTTAGCATCTTTATAGATGCTTCACCCCCATCAGAGCATAAACGATACAAATTGTTTGAACAAAAATTGGCGTTTACTCGTGTAAATATATGTCTAATTAACATAAAACATTATATGAAATAACTTAATAACCGTTATAGAATATGTCCAATTAATAGAAATAACTTGCTTTTGTTGGATGTGCAATCAGTATTCATTCTATATTGGACATAGTGTCAAAGACATTTTTCTGGACGCAATTAATTATTTTTAATATTCTTATCTTGAAGAAAAATAAGAAACTAAAAATTTTCATTGGTGGTACATGTAATGGCTTTATAATTAAGTAATTTATGTAACTGAAGAAAAATATAAATTCATCTGTTCATGTTTTTGATAGAGAAAATATTATTTTGGTCAATGGTGTAGCATCTTTAAAGAATCAATATAATAATGACTTATTTACTATGCGTTCGAGGACAGGCTGTAACGTTTACCTGCTTGGTGTATCCATCAGTATAATTCAGTGTGCTAGCACAGAACATACATACCTTATAATATGATTGTGCTCTTATTTTAACAAATTGCTATACTATTTGTTTAATAAACATGTCCATTTGCTATTAGCTGAAGAAAATATTTTCCTTTTGAAACCCTTTATGCTTTGATTTCATTTTTCATATGTTCAAGTTTTTGATAGAGAAAATATATCCCATTCGTCAGTGGTGTAGCATCTTTAAAGAATCAATAAAATAATGGCTTATTAAAGATGCTCCACCGCTGATAAATGGTATTTTTCCACTATCAAGTATTTTTCTTCAGTTATAAAAGTTACTTACTTTACACCATTACCACCAATGAAAAGTTTGAGCTTCTAATTTTACTTCAAGTTAAAAATATGAAAAATAATTAATTGCATCCCGAAAAAATCCTTAGCACTATATCCTATATGAAAACAAGTACTGATTGCGCCTGCATCAAAGACACAATAAATTATTTTATACTATTTTTTATTGTTAATTAGACATATATGTATACGATTAAACACCAATTATTGTTCAAATGATGAATATATTTTATGCTCTGTCGCAGGTGGATCATCTTTAATTGAACGTTCAGCGTTCGAGGACAGGCTGTTATGTTAACCTGCTTGGTGTAGCACTATATCTTTGAAAACATACAATTGTTTAACATAACTGTTGTCTCTTATTTTAACAATTGCTACACTAACTGTTTAATAGTCCATGGTCATTTGTTATAAGCTGAAGATTATTTTCTTTTTGAAACCATTTATGCTTTAATTTCATTTTTTCATATTTATATTTTACTTAAGTCTCTCAACATTTTGTCCCTACACTTCTGCAGATATACATGTAGATTGGACCTAAATTATTTTATTTGTCGGTGAACCGTAAAAAAACAAATAGACTATCTACAATTGCTAATTCAATAATTGATAAAAGAAATGATAAGCAAGATTAAAGCGAATAAACGTTTTATATGGACACACTGAACGTTGGCACTCCGGATTTCTCCAACTTTAAGAATTCTCGCGTGCTTGCATCAGAGTCATCAAAAATTATGTAACTTGTAGTTTATGCATTTATATACACTGAACGATTTCAAATCTTTCTTTTGGTCAACAGTTTAGTTAACGTGTTGCAGAGGACACATATTTGGATGGGCTTTTTCTACGATAATTTTTCAGATGATGCTCCGAAACCACTGTGGATGATCCAACCTACAACTACAACAGTTAAGGCAACTACTGAGAAACCAACAACTCAGAAACCAACAACTCAGAAACAAACAACTCAGACACCAACACCTCAGAAACCAACACCTCAGAAATCGACAACTCAGAAACCAACAACAACCCAGAAACCAACTACTCAGAAGCCAACTTCTCAGAAACCGACAACTCAGAAACCGACAACGGAGAAGCCAACAACTACCCTTAAGGCGACGGCAAATGCCACAACTCAAGCAACACAATCTCCAACGACAGCGTCATCATCAGTTTCCATGACAACGAAACTCCTCACAGATATTACGTCCAGGAGTCCAATTACTACGCCCACACCCATCCTACCGTGTTCAAAGGATCCATCATGTAGGTCAATGTACTTATTCAACATATTATTGACTTGGATAAAACATAGATAGAGCATGTTACTTAATAATTTATTTTCCTTTCGCAGAAGGACTCTCACACCATTTTCCATATTTGATTATTTTAATTTTTGTAAGCACGAACTAACATCACTCACTTTATTACAGATATATTCAGCATTTACATTTTTTTACATCTCAATCATTGATACCAATTTAATATAGATAATTAATTTGATAAATATGCATTACAGTTAATTTTCAGCAAATTTGGAATTTTTATTTTAAAAATATATGACAGGAAAGAAAACTTTTTTCTCTTATACCTACACGTGTAATACTGGCTGGTCTACGGCAATACCCTCATGCCGTCTGGAGCTGGATTGCATGCCTTGTGATGTCACAGCGTCAACAAAATTTCTATTTTCTCGGTACAATTTTAACATTTAAAAAAATAAACTAGGCTAGGTTTACTTTAAAAGATACAGACAAAGTTAACGGGTTGAAAATATCACGCAATTTTCATGTACAGAGAATTGACTTGCACTTGCTTTTTTTCCTCGAATTTATTGCAAAATGGCGGTAAATTGCAATAAAACGCAGAGGTATGAGAGACAAATACTCGTTCATACGTTTTCATGAAGGATAGGTATATTTAACCCTCGGGATCACAAAATGTTGTAAAAACCTCGGCAAAGCCTCGGATTTTACAACATTTTATGACCCTCGTGTTAAATATCCTTATGCTTCATGTCCACATATGTACGAGTCTTATATTAAGTAAAACAAGTCGATGATTAACTTGTGGTATCGGTGTGTTTCTCAGTGCCTCCAGGTATTAGCGGACCACCGGACACTTTTGATGCGGTTGTATTCCAAAATTCTTTACGAGTCTATTGGACCAAACCCTGCACAGATCATCATATAACCGTACGTATGGCGTTACATCTAACACTTAAACTTTCTGTAGAAACAAACATGTGGGATTTCATGGTTCAGTGACCATGTGATGCTCTTATTGCGAAAATCGCCAAGAGATACCGTATAGCCGGTTAGTTTCGCGGGGATGATATTTTCGCGATTTCGCGGACATTGCTATGATCACGAAAATTTGATCTCCGAATTATTCAGAAATGGTTCATCCATATATGTACCATAAAAACAAGATCATAAGATTTAAAACTGCAATTGTTTTCCCGCGAAAAGTTTGACCCGCGTAAGTATCCGGCTATACGGTATGCATTCCTATTTCTAAATTCTAAAATACTGTACACCAATTTTATTTCGCGTACAATTTTTTTTGCAAATTTTGCCTTGAAAGAACAGTAAGAATACAAGTTTGTATCTGCAAATTGATATCTTTTACAAATATTCTGAAATGCTATTCCATTTAATTTCAAATCTGATAACTTAATATCCGCGAATATACATTGAAATGCAAATGGTGAAATTAAGTAAGAAAATCGAAAGAAATTATTGCTTGAATTATATACAGGCCTATATACTTACCTACTGGCAATCATCTGGGAGAAAAATAAAAGTGATGATCGACCCCACAAAATTGACTTATTACATATCAACCATTTATCATCCTGGGAAACGGATTCAAGTAACTATAGCAACACAGACAACACTAGGAGAAGGTCCAACATCTGACGTCATCAGTACCTATTCAGGTGAGAAGTGACATCATAAAGATGTATATTGTGTTATAATTTAATTTCATATGTTACACTCATTTTCATTGGTAAGAAGTTTGAGGTTATTTTTGCATACTTTACGGCGAGTATTATGACGTCACACACGAAGAACGTTTTCACGGAAAATTTTGAAAGCGACACAGTCATTGGTCAAATTAAACTATTGTCCAAGACATCAATGCGTTACAACTTAATTTATTTTGTTGTAAAACTAAGTAAAAGCATGAAAATTACGTTGGTAGCTTATCAGTACTTTACAGAGTTATTTAAACTAAATTATAAAAAAAATTCAAAATTTCCCAATATATCTTGGGTTCAAATATCTTGAAGCCAGAGACAAAAACAGGATGGACATTTTCTTCAAAAACGTTTTTGAATATGACTTCATAAATCCCTTCGGCCTCGGGTAATATCACTTCCTCGACTTGATAAATCAATGTATCCACCTGAAAATACGTCGATATCTGTATAATAAGCGTATATAGAGAAATAGCTTCGTTAATTCACAGTATGACAGCCATCGTGCATAAAATCACGTCATAAAAGGATAAAATGTATTTTTCTATGTTCATTGCGGCTTTGAATAGCAGAAGCTATCTACATATCCCGTGGAGTGCGTTAGCGTTAAATGTTGTAAAAGCCTATTAGGGTTTTTCTGGTATTGAAACACCGAAGTATGCTCATTTATATTCACTTGTATAATTCATACTGTAATCCAGTTTTCAGTTAAAACATGGCTGCGCTATAATAACGATGTTTACAGCAACTTGCAGATATCGCACTGTTTTGTGAAAAAGTCTCTTCTAAAGACAGAAGGAATTTACATTCTCGGGTTTTTTTTTCAATTAACAATTATAGGATAGTTAGATTGCATTTATTGGAGATATAGGCCTACATGTAAATGCAATTTGGGTGGCAGATAAATAGAATAGCGCCCAAACGTTTTACTTTCTATTTCAAAGTAAAACATGATTTAGATGCGAGTGAACATTTGAATTTCCCGCTTCAGCCATTTAACCTCAACAGCCAAGTTCAATGTGATATAAAATAGCCCCTATAAAAATGAAAAGACAACAACGATGTTTTTCAGTTGCTTTTCAGTTTACTTTCAATTATCCAGACATTCAAAAGATTTTTTATAGATTCATAACCAAACTCAACTACATTACATTCAACTACAAAGTCAATTTTCCCGCGCGGACTAACATGTTGTCAGTAAACATCCATTTATGTAGATATTACTACACCATTTATTGGCTCATAATTCAGATCACGATTATCATTAGAGTAATGGGAGTCGCTGTGGCAAAATGTAAATAAATGTAAATAAATGTTTACATGTTATACGAAATAGATTTATCTTGGTTATATTTGTTTTCAACATTACATTCAGAGAAAACATTGATAACACTGCCGTCTGGACCCCACACGAAGTTTGAAGCCCTTTTAAATCTGGATGAGAGGTTAATCACTCAGATATGCACCTGTTTCTAATGTAAATAGTTAGATGTTTAACGTTTTGATAGAGTTATGCAACCTATAAATGGAATCATTTTAAGTAATATTTCATTATTCTGTGATTTTGGAAATTAAAACATGGCTGTGATGTCATCTTTTGTTATAGCTTGAGGTATAGTCGGAGCAAAGTCTACTATTATCACCTCCTGCTGTTGAATAGTTACCTTTTGCTATGGAATAGTTTGTGAACTATTAAAGCACTATACCTCAAGCTATTAGACTAAGAACATGGAGACTAAATACATTTTTACATAGACACGTGTCTGTATCGAGTTTTGTGTCCTTTGTTTTTCAGAATTTAATTTCAATATCAAAGGATTATCCGTTTTTTTCAGCATGTGGATTTGAAATCAGCCTCAAAGAAGCTGGAACCTTCGACAAGATTCATTCTCCATACTTTAACCAAGGTTATTACGAGGCCGATGTCGCGTGCCAATGGACCATACACATTCCCATAGGTCAAAGGTTAAAGGTCGAGTTTCTTTCACTTGACCTTGTTACCAACGCGAGATGCGATGGTGACTTCGTCTCCGTCAATGACGTCATGTTTTGTAATGATGTCCCGCAGAACGGTTATATCCTCAGTGAGAACTCGACCAATCAGATCACGTTTTACTCTCAACCCGGACCGTCGAAGAAACATGGCGGATTTAAAGTTTTCCTTAGCGTAGATGGTGAGATATAAATAGATTATAACGATAATCGAACTTTAAAATTAAAGTGTAATTAATACAAAAGGTATGTTATCCTTGTATAACATGTGGCAAATAAACAGAACATATATAACACATGCATACATGATCATGTTAATCATTGGATGAACGTTATGGGGATGGGTAGCTTGCATATTTAAATTGCGATGACGTAGCTCTGAACGACGGACGGACGCTTATATTCGCGGTTGTTTTATATTTCGCTTTATCAAAATCATGGTTTTATATATCGTAGCATGTCGTACGAGTAAAATTTCATAGTTAAGAGCTGTGGAGAGCTGGGGCATTACATGATCAAAAACACTGTTTTACAAAGTATAAAACATTTCACAGTGCGTGTATAATGTCCTCTTGACGTGACAATATCTTAAAAGTGATGACGTCATTATGACGTAAATGGTTTTCAGTAGAATCAAATTATTATTTTTTATATTATGCAAACAATAAAACGTTTGATTGCATGTTTTCTTATACCAAAATATCTTTTTTGTTGCTCATGTATGTCAAGTAATAACATTTTGAAAGTGTAACCTGATTTATGGGACACCCTGTATGTACGAAAATGTACCCCCGAGAATAAGTTCCATACAATAAAACGCGAAATTTTACTCCCGCGAAATTTAGCAACTATACAGTTCCTGCTTATTTTTTTTCAGGTAAAAAACCCAGGAATGTTACGACTGTAGCTATGCCAGGAGTTATACAATTGTACTGGCAGCCACCTGAGGGGAAACAAGGGACACATTTTGCTTACGATCTGAAATATCGCCTGATTTCCGATCATCACGTATCCGAAATTAGATTAGATTCTAACAGGAACCATTTCCCTATCACAACCGGCACCCACTATGGCCGGGAGTACGAAATTAAAGTAGCAACCATCGATGTCATTGATGGGGTAGAAGCAAAGGGTACCGACTACAGCACAAATATCCGAGCAGGTAAAACAATCGTAGCAACTCCGTTAATGTTCGGATTATATCCTCAAATCAATTTAGTATAACTTTCAGCAATTTAGTTACAATGCTTTGATAGAAACGTTTATTTGATCATGAAAATAACTTCCACGACCTTATTTTAGTGGTGTTTTAATTTTTTTTTTTTTTTTTTTTTTTTTAAATTTTCATCCTTAATGGGAATTACTGTCATTGTAACTAGCGTTTTAGACTTCCATGATCTACTGTACCTCAGGGTATACTAATACAGCCATGTTATTCGCGAGTTTTAATTTACAGTAAAATAAAAAAAATAGCGCAATTAAGGCGATTTACCTCAATAATTAAAATCCGTAGTAGTCAACAGAGAGACAATCGGAGAGCTCAAGTTGATTGCGAAGGTGACCGTTGCGAGATCCAAGTTTCAACTTCCGTTTAAGCTTAAACAGAACTCGGGTCTGAGTGTCGGATCCGTTTAAGGTAATCTGTGCTTTAGAGATTTCTTCCGTGTTGTATTATTGCTGAAGGCATCATATCTGAAATTAAACATGTTATTAGAGGTAGGAATCCTAATAAACAGAACTCCGGGTGTTGGCCAGTATTTGGGTTACACGGAACTTTCGTCAGGTTCTTAGTTCCGTTTAAGTTAAACGGAACAAGGTTCTAGGAACTCGCAACCATCTTCAGCTCTCCGAGGCAATAAATGTACTATTGATAGTTTACGAATATTATGCCATTTTAATTATCTTTATTTCAGCTTGTGGCAGGAACATCACAGTCGGTAATCCTGGGAACCTGAGAAGTCCTCATTTTCCACAGAAGTATGAACCGGGCACGATTTGTGAATGGAATCTCATTATCGAAGACGGATATGATTTGACCTTGACCTTTCAGGAACTTGACCTCCAGGTGACGCCGGACTGTCTCTCCGATTTTGTCGACATCTCAGGCGAAGGGAGATATTGTACAAAATCTGACCTTCTTAATAGTACCCTCGTGTCGAGGTCAAAGGTTACTACTATCCGATTTGTTTCAGATGACGAAATCGAGATGAAAGGGTTCCTATTGCAGTATGCTAAGGTAAGTTGTAATTTTAATGATCTTTTGACCCGTAGAGACTAATATATGGAAAAAAAATAAAAGCAACAAAAGGAATTTAGAAATAATAAGTATATAACTTTAATTAAAGATGTTTTTAATTTGCTCTTAAGGATGTACTCCTCTGAGAAGTCAAAATTTTCTTGTATTAAACTTTTTTTCTCATATAGATTTTTGGAAATAGGAGTTCATGCCATAAAAGAAAATAGAAGAAAAAACATATGTCCGTGTGCTCTTTTTTGAGCTATTGTCACTCAAAGATACCTAATTGACAAAATATTGGATTTTATGGGAATTTTGCCGTTTTGACCATAAGAGAGAGATGGAATTAGATAAGGAAAACCAAGCTGCAATATTTCAGCAATCTTTACGAAGGCGCCAAACCATATTCAAAAACTTTGGATTTGAGCCGTTACCAGTGAAACGACATCTTTTCAAAAAACAACAAAACGCCAATTTACAAGGTACGTCACTTATGAAGCGGATAAAAATGGAAACCATAGTTACTACTTGGAAATATAAGGTAATTTAATATCAGTAAAATAACAATAAAGTTACGGAAAATCTTACACTTGACATATTTTCAGTGAATAAATTGTGACCGATAGCCCACGGCTGTCAAAAAACAAAAAACGGACGGATGAACGAGCAATGGACGAAAGGCGATTTTCAATAGCTCGCCAACCATTTGCTGATAGTGGGTTAAAAGAGGTCGTCTTTCAAGATCAGATAAATTCAATAAAGTATTTAGTTGCGGGCGTATCCACTGGAGTCGGGGCATGCTGCTTAATATCGACTACATCTTACAATGCTGTTATATTCAGTTTTAAGTTACTTTGGATGTGACCGTTACCCTAATGTTCTAAGTTTGACCAATATCCTTTTATAATTTCTAATAAGCACCGTCTATGTTTGTCACTAGGCAGATATAAATGATTGAAATATCTCTTTCAAGCATTCATATATTACACTTTAATAAACGGGACAGTTTTTGTGACAGCAAAATTTGTTTATTTACATATTATAACGTGTTTTGTGAAAAAATGTGACCGATATCCCTGCTGTCGAAAAATTATTGTGGTCGAGGTGTTTGGCATTATTTGAAGCTAGTTTTTGAACGATTTCTATTAGTTTCCACAGAGTCTCTAACAACACACTGCCTTTGAACGCACCAATAGATTTAGAAGATGGCATTGCTTTTTTATGTGATAATTTCAGCCGCTTTTCATCTTGAAGGGGCGTTTTTTCATTGTTTTTGTGTGCCCGATATCTTCCGATGAACGTAGGTTGTCCCCATTGTTTTCTTTATTTAATAGAGACTGCTGAGGTCCGAACACATGTTTTGGTTTAATGAAAAAATGTTTGACATTTTCTTTTGTTCTACTATACTCTCTTTTTACTCGAAGAATTGTCCCGACGAATGTTCTAGAAGAGTTCGGATGATTTCGGCATCTTCGAAACCTATTTTCACATTTAAAAAAACCGATTTTACTTTATAATTAAAATTACTTCCAGTGCTGCAACTTTTATAAAAATGAGGTAAAATTAGAAAGTTTAAAAACTCAGACAGAACGGAAGAGAAATATGTATAACATTATTATGACAAATTTCATTATATAAAAATAAACTATTTTGACAAAAAAGCAGCGAAAGTTATTGACCATAACAACTTTAAAATATCTGTCCCAAAAAATAGCGCAGTTACCACCAGTAAACAACAACAACAAAAATAATTCCTTAAGTACAATCACTTCCTAATCCAAATAATTTATGTCATATAAACTATTGAAACTCCAATTCTCTTCATTTCCCAATGAGGATTTTGCTTCGCATGTTCACTTCATTTCACGACCTTAACCTTTCCTTTACCAAATCAACGGAGGCAATAATAAGTTGACACATTTATTCATTATTATTTTTCTACTTTAAGCATTAGAGGTGAAATTATATACATTGAAATCTCCTGATTGTCGGACGCCGATAAACTACTTACAACCAAACTGAATGAAACCAGAATGACTACTGTTAACATTTTATTTTCGCGTTTTTATAATAACTAACTTATTTTCGCGAAGATTTCTGTTGTTTCTAATTTATCTGTTTTTTACACCGTTTCGCGGCGAACTTTTATTTCTCGATTATCCGCGAAATTTTATCACACGACGCGAAAATGAATTCAACAAATTATGTTTTTTGTTTTAATGGGATTCTGCATCACAGTCTGATAAGTAGCATTGTAAAATAAACACTACCAGATCATACTGATTATATGTTTTTAATTGACACAAAATGAAAACCAGTTGTAAAGTATAATAAATATAATAAACATTTGTATTTAGCGTGTCAATTCATCAAATCGGCCGTGACGGCGAAAGACAGGATTTACGTTGGGGACAACTGTTATTACAAAGGATTCGTCATGCACGAAGTTTGACGCATGCGGTAGGTTCTTTCAATGGAGCAAGAGTCGGTACGATCGGACAATACGTGGAAGTACAATGGGAGAACATCATGGAGCGTATGTAGGCATATCGTTTTCTCTGTTTTGATTAAAGATTCAATGTTTCAAAATGTAATTTTTTTTTATCAAAATATACACCATGGATTGTATTTAATTTCTGTTAAAAATAAATTTATTTTGTAAACTATATAACCCCCTCCACCCCCGACCAAAAATATTTAAAAAAAAAACAATAATAATAATAAAACATCGACCCTTCTTACTAACCACATCAAAGGTAAATTAAATATTGTCTTATTCAGATACAAAAAAGAAAACCCATTTTGGAAATATAATTTATCTTCTTCTCATCCGGTCCTTCTCCCTGCAATTTCCCAGTAAAATCAAACATTGGGAGTACTTTTTTCTTCTTTATTTTCATTTTGATCATTTTAGTGTTCATTATTTACTTTTTACGTTGAATGGGAAATCGGTATTTTTATATGGTATTATCGTGTAAATTGACACGGTGAATTCAAAAAAAGTAACTATATAGGAGGCAAATTGAATTATTTTTGAGTCTTATGATTTCAATATGTGCTCTCTTTGCCAAAAGCGCATTTATATAATTTCTTATAATTTTAACCCATGTTTTTTGTTTTGTTTTTTGATTTTTTTTGTTCATTAATTAAATAATACATTCAATATTCATACCGTTCTTAATAAATTTATCATATGCTTCATTGCCCGTTTTAACTGTGTAACATTATAATAAAACATTCCCTTATATAAGGAAAAGATCGTGATTTTTCGCCGAGTCCCGTAAACAGTTCTAACAACTCTATATTCACCATACGAATTACCGGAAGTGTCATGCACTATAGGCGCTACCACATTCTCCCAGAAACCGGTACCCAACTTAAAGCACTGTTTTGATTAATAAAGGGACTATGGACGAGCGAGAGAATGGTTTAGCCGCGTGATGTCTGGATAAATCAACAAATTGTATGGAGCGCAAACTGGTAGCTGCATTTAAAATTATTAACTACTACCCTTAATTTATTATTTCCTACTTTTTGAAATGAAACTAATTCCGTCTTCCAATCTGGTGGGGCTCTTGTCTATTCAAGTGCTACGCCGCCGATGAAAGGAATTTTTTTTAATTATAAAAGAATAGGAGCATAACAAATTAGTTATTTTTCTTAATCAAAAAAATTTCTTACTTTTCACTATTTATCAATTAAATTGGAGAGGTCTGAGCTTCAATAATTGAATTTACTTCAAAAATGAAGTTAATTTAAAAAGAATCAAGTGTTTAATCACATGATATATATACGATTAAACACCAATTAATTATCCATATATATATGTATTGGAAACTGTAGACCAATATTCTTCGCACTCTCAATCCTGCGATTTTCCATTTAAAAACAAATTCGCAAACTTAATATAGTTTATATGAAGACATCTAGAATTTAATACGCCGATTTTACAGGCCTTATAAAATTCGCGAAAATAAAAATCGTCCCGCCGAAAGAACGTTGGTTTGCCAGTAATGTTAAATAACATTTTGGTCGGCTTCGGAGCAACTTTAGCATCTTTAAAGATGCTTCAACCCCCATCAGAAGCAAAACGATACAAATTGTTTGAACAAAAAATTGGCGTTTACTCGTAGAAATATATGTCTAATTAACAAAAAAACATTATATGGCAAATAACTTAATAACCGTTAAGAAAATTGTCCAAATTAATAGAAATAAACTTGCTTTTGTGCGATGTGCATCAGTAATTACATTCTATATTGGAACATAGTGTCAAAGTACATTTTTCTGACGGCCAATTAATTATTTAATATTCCTTATCTGAAAGAAAAAAAATAAGAAACTAAAAATAATTTCATTGTGGTACATGTAATGGCTTTATAATTAAAGTAATTTATGTAACTGAAGAAAAAATATTAAATTCATACTGTTCATGGTTTTTGAATAGAGAAAAATATTATTTTAGGTCAATGGTGTAAGCATCTTTTAAAAGAATCAATATAATAATGACTTAATTTACTTATGCTTCGAGGACAGGCTGTAAACGTTTAAACCTGCTTGGTGTATCCATTCAGTATAATCAGTTGTGCTAGCACAGAACCATACATACCTTATAATATGAATTGTGCTCTTATAAACAAATTTGCTATACTATTTGTTTTTAATAAACATGTCCATTTGCCTATTAGCCTGAAAGAAAATAATTTCCTTTTGAAAACCCTTTATGCTTATTTTCATTTTTCATATGTTTCAAGTTTTTGATAGAGAAAATATATCCCATTCGTCAGTGTGTAGCATCTTTTAAAGAATCAAATAAAATAATGGCTTATTAAAAGATGCCTCCACCGCTGATAAAATGTATTTTTTCCACTATCAAGTATTTTTCTTCAGTTTATAAAAGTTACTTACTTACTATCCATTACCACATTGTAAAAGTTGAGCTTCCTCAATACTTCAGTTAAAAATATGAAAAATAATAATTGCATCCCCGAAAAAATCCTTAGCACCTATATCCTAATGAAAAACAAGTACTGATTGCGCCTGCATCAAAACACAATAATTATTTATAGCTATTTTTTATTGTTAATTAGGACATATATGTATACGATTAAACACCAAATTTTGTTCAATTGATGAATATATTTTATGCTCTGTCGCAGGTGGATCATCTTTAAATTGAAACGTTTCAGCGTTCGAGGACAGGCTGGTTATGTTAACCTGCTTGGTGTATGCACTATATCTTTGAAAACATACAACTTGTTTAACATAACTGTTGTCTCTTATTTTAACAATTGCTACACTAACTGTTTAATAGTCCCATGGTCATTTGTTATTAAGCTGAGATTATTTTCTTTTTTGAAACCATTATGCTTTAATTTCATTTTTTCATATTTAATTTTTACTTAAGTCTCTCAACATTTTGTTCCCTACACTTCTTGCAGATATACATGTAGATTGATCGCAATTATTTTATTTGTTCGGTGAACCGTAAAAAAACAAATAGAACTATCTACAATTGCTAATTCAATAATTGATAAAAGAAATGATAAGCAAGAATTAAAAGCGAATAAACGTTTTATATGGACACACTGAACGTTGCACTCCGGATTTTCTCCAACTTTAAGAATTTCTCGCGTGCTTGCATCAGAGTCATCAAAAAATTAATGTAACTTGTAGTTTATGCATTTATATACACTGAACGATTTCAAATCTTTCTTTGGTCAGCAGTTTAGTTAATCGTGTTGCAGAGGACAAATATTTGCGATGGCTTTTTTTTCTACGATAATTTTTCAGATGATGCTCCGAAACCACTGTGGATGATCCAACCTACAACTACAACAGTTAAGGCAACTACTGAGAAACCAACAACAACTCAGAAACCAACAAACTCAGAAACAAAACAACTCAGACACCAACACCTCAGAAAACCAAACCTCAGAAATCGACAACTCAGAAACCAAACAACAACCCAGAAACCAACATACTCAGAAGCCCAACTTCTCAGAAACCGACCAAACTCAGAAACGACAACGGAAAGCCAAAACTACCCTTAAGGCGACGGCAAATGCCACAACTCAAGCAACACAATCTCCAACGACAGCGTCATCATCAAGTTCCATGACAACGAACTCCTCACAGATATTACGTCCCAGGAGTCCAATTACTACGCTCCACACCCATCCTATCGTGTTCCAAAAGGATCCATCATGTAGTCAATGTACTTATTCAAACATATTATTGACTTGTATAAAACATAGATAGAGCATGTTACTTAATAATTTATTTTCCTTTCGCAAAGAAGGACTTCTCACACCACCAATTTTCCATATTTGATTATTTTTAATTTTTGTAAGCACGAAACTAACATCACTCACTTTATTACAGATATATTCGCAATTTACATTTTACATCTCAAATCATTGATACCAATTTAATATAGATAATTAATTTGATAAATATGCATTACAGTTAATTTTACAGCAAATTTGGAAATTTTTATTTTAAAAATAATATGACAGGAAGAAAACTTTTTCTCTCTATACCTACACGTGTAATACTGGCTGTCTACGGCAATACCCTCATGCGTCTGAGCTGGATTGCATGCCTTGTGATGTCACAGGTCAACAAAAATTTCTATTTTCTTCGGTACAAATTTTAACATTTAAAAAAATAAACTAGGCTAGGTTTTACTTTAAAGAATACAGACAAAGTTAACGGGTTGAAAATAATCACGCAATTTTCATGTACAGAGAATTGACTTGCACTTGCTTTTTTTTCCTCGAATTTATTGCAAAATGGCGGTAAATTGCAATAAAACGCAGAGGTATGAGAGACAAATACTCGTTCATACGTTTCATGAAGGATAGGTATATTTAACCTCGGGATCAACAAAAATGTTGTAAAAACCTCGGCCAAAAGCCTCGGATTTTACAACATTTTATGAACGCCTCGTGTTTAAATATCCTTATGCTTCATGTCCACATATGTAGCGAGTCTTATATTAAAGTAAAACAAGTCGATTGATTAACTTAGTGGTATCGGTGTGTTTCTCAGTGCCTCCAGGTATTAAGCGACCACCGGAACACTTTTGATGCGGTTGTATTCCAAAATTCTTTACAGAGTCTATTGGACCAAACCCTGCACAGGATCATTTCATATAACCGTACGTTGGCGTTACATCTAACACTTAAACTTTCTGTAGAAACAAACATGTGGCGATTTCATGTTCAGTGACCATGTGATGCTCTTATTGCGAAAATCGCAAAGAGAATCCCGTATAGCCGGTTAGTTTCGCGGGGATGATATTTTCGCGATTTCGCGGACATTGCTAATGATCACGAAATTTGATCTCCGAATTATTCAGAAATGGTTCATCCTATATGTACCATAAAACATGAATCATAAGATTTAAAACTGCAATTGTTTTCCCCCGCGAAAAAGTTGACTCCGCGTAAGTATTCCGGCTATACGGTATGCATTCCTATTTCTAAATTTTCTAAATACTGTACCAATTTTAATTTCGCGTACAATTTTTTTTGCAAAATTTGCCTTGAAAGAACAGTAAGAATACAAGTTTGTAATCTGCAAATTATATCTTTTACAAATATTCTGAAATGCTATACCATTAAATTTCAATCTATAAACTTAATATCCGCGAATAATACATTGAAAAAATGCAAATGGTGAAAATTAAGTAAAGAAAAATCGAAAGAAATTAGTTTGCTTTGAATTATATACAGGCCTATATACTTACCTACTGGCAATCATCTGGGAGAAAATAAAAAGTGATGATCGACCCCACAAAAATTGACTTATACATATTCAACCATTTATCATCCTGGAAACGGATTCAAGTAACTAATAGCACACAGAACAACACTAGGAGAAGGTTCCAACATCTGACGTCATCATACCTATTCAAGGTGAGAAGTGACATCATAAAGATGTATATTGTGTTATACATTTAATTTCATATGTTACACTCATTTTCCATTGTAAGAAGTTTGAAGTTTATTTTGCATACTTTACGGCGAGTATTATGACGTCACACACGAAGAAACGTTTTCACGGAAAATTTTTGAAAAGCGACACAGTCATTGGTCAAATTAAACTATTGTCCAAGACATCAATGGCGTTACAACTTAATTTAGTTTTGTTGTAAAACCTAAGTAAAAGCATGAAATTACGTTTGGTAGCTTATCAGTACTTTAACAGAGTTATTAAACTAAATTATAAAAAAAAAATTCAAATTTCCCAATATATCTTGGTTCAAATATCTTGAGCCAGAGACAAAAACAGGATGGACAATTTTTCTTCAAAAACGTTTTTTGAATATGACTTCATAAATCCCTTCGGCCTCGGGTAATATCACTTCCTCGACCTTGATAAATCAATGTATCCACCTGAAAATAAACGTCGATATCTGTATAATAAGCGTATATAGAGAAATAGCTTTCTGTTAATTCACAGTATGACAGCCATCGTGGCAATAAAAATCACGTCATAAAAGGATAAAATGTATTTTTCTATGTTCATTGCGGCTTTGAATAGCAGAAGCTATCTACATTCCCGTGGAGTGCGTTTAGCGTTAAATGTTGTAAAAGCCTATTAGGGTTTTTCTGGTATTGAAACACCGAAGTATGCCTCATTAATATTCACTTGTATAATTCATACTGTAATCCAGTTTTCAGTTAAAACATGGCTGCGCTATAATAACGATGTTTTCAGCAACTTGCAGATTATCGCACTGTTTTGTGAAAAGTCTCTTCTAAAGACAGAAGGAATTTACATTCTCGGGTTTTTTTTTCAATTAACAATTATAGGATAGTTAGATTGCATTTATTGGAGATATAGGCCTACATGTAAAATGCAATTTGGGTGGCAGATAAATAGAATAGCGCCCAAAACGTTTTACTTTCTATTTCAAAGTAAAACATGATTTAGATGCGAGTGAACATTTGAATTTCCCGCTTCAGCCATTTAACCTCAACAGCCAAGTTCAATGTGATATAAAATAGCCCCTATAAAAATGAAAAGACAACAACGATGTTTTTCAGTTGCTTTTCAGTTTACTTTCAATTATCCAGAACTTCAAAAAGATTTTTTATAGATTCATAACCAAACTCAACTACATTACATTCAACTACAAAGTCAATTTTCCCGCGCGGGACTAACATGTTGTCAGTAAAACATCCATTTAATGTAGATATTACTACACCATTTATTGGCTTCATAATTCAGATCACAGATTATCATTAGAGTAATGGGAGTCGCTGTGGCAAAATGTAAATAAATGTAAATAAATGTTTACATGTTATACGAAATAGATTTATCTTGGTTATATTTGTTTTCAACATTACATTCAGAGAAAACATTGATAACACTGCCGTCTGGACCCCACACGAAGTTTGAAGCCCTTTTAAATCTGGATGAGAGGTTAATCACTCAGATATGCACCTGTTTCTAATGTAAATAGTTAGATGTTTAACGTTTTGATAGAGTTATGCAACCTATAAATGGAATCATTTTAAGTAATATTTCATTATTCTGTGATTTTGGAAATTAAAACATGGCTGTGATGTCATCTTTTGTTATAGCTTGAGGTATAGTCGGAGCAAAGTCTACTATTATCACCTCCTGCTGTTGAAATAGTTACCTTTTGCTATGGAATAGTTTGGTGAACTATTAAAGCACTATACTCAAGCTATTAGACTAAGAACATGGAAGACTAAATACATTTTTACATAGACACGTGTCTGTATCGAGTTTTGTGTCCTTTGTTTTTCAGAATTTAATTTCAATATCAAAGGATTATCCGTTTTTTTCAGCATGTGGATTTGAAATCAGCCTCAAAGAAGCTGGAACCTTCGACAAGATTCATTCTCCATACCTTTAACCAAGGTTATTACGAGGCCGATGTCGCGTGCCAATGGACCATACACATTCCCATAGGTCAAAGGTTAAAGGTCGAGTTTCTTTCACTTGACCTTGTTACCAACGCGAGATGCGATGGTGACTTCGTCTCCGTCAATGACGTCATGTTTTGTAATGATGTCCCGCAGAACGGTTATATCCTCAGTGAGAACTCGACCAATCAGATCCACGTTTTACTCTCAACCCCGGACCGTCGAAGAAACATGGCGGATTTAAAGTTTTCCTCTAGCGTAGATGGTGAGATATAAATAGATTATAACGATAATCGAACTTTAAAATTAAAGTGTAATTAATACAAAAGGTATGTTATCCTTGTATAAACATGTGGCAAATAAACAGAACATATATAACACATGCATACATGATCATGTTAATCATTGGATGAACGTTATGGGGATGGGTAGCTTGCATATTTAAATTGCGATGACGTAGCTCTGAACGACGGACGGACGCTTATATTCGCGGTTGTTTTATATTTCGCTTTATCAAAATCATGGTTTTATATATCGTAGCATGTCGTACGAGTAAATTTCATAGTTAAGAGCTGTGGAGAGCTGGGGCATTACATGATCAAAAACACTGTTTTACAAAGTATAAAACATTTCACAGTGCGTGTATAATGTCCTCTTGACGTGACAATATCTTAAAAGTGATGACGTCATTATGACGTAAATGGTTTTCAGTAGAATCAAATTATTATTTTTTATATTATGCCAAAAATAAAACGTTTGATTGCATGTTTTCTTATACCAAATATATCTTTTTTGTTGCTCATGTATGTCAAGTAATAACATTTTGAAAGTGTAACCTGATTTATGGGACACCCTGTATGTACGAAAATGTACCCCCGAGAAATAAGTTCCATACAATAAAAACGCGAAATTTTACTCCCGCGAAATTTAGCAACTATACAGTTCCTGCTTATTTTTTTTCAGGTAAAAACCCAGGAATGTTACGACTGTAGCTATGCCAGGAGTTTATACAATTGTACTGGCAGCCACCTGAGGGGAAACAAGGGACACATTTTGCTTACGATCTGAAATATCGCCTGATTTCCGATCATCACGTATCCGAAATTAGATTAGATTCTAACAGGAACCATTTCCCTATCACAACCGGCACCCACTATGGCCGGGAGTACGAAATTAAAGTAGCAACCATCGATGTCATTGATGGGGATAGAAGCAAAGGGTACCGACTACAGCACAAATATCCGAGCAGGTAAAACAATCGTAGCAACTCCGTTAATGTTCGGATTATATCCTCAAATCAATTTAGTATAACTTTCAGCAATTTAGTTACAATGCTTTGATAGAAACGTTTATTTGATCATGAAAATAACTTCCACGACCTTATTTTAGTGGTGTTTTTAATTTTTTTTTTTTTTTTTTTTTTTAAATTTTCATCCTTAATGGGAATTACTGTCATTGTAACTAGCGTTTTAGACTTCCATGATCTACTGTACCTCAGGGTATACTAATACAGCCATGTTATTCGCGAGTTTTAATTTACAGTAAAATAAAAAAAATAGCGCAATTAAGGCGATTTACCTCAAATAATTAAAATCCGTAGTAGTCAACAGAGAGACAATCGGAGAGCTCAAGTTGATTGCGAAGGTGACCGTTGCGAGATCCAAGTTTCAACTTCCGTTTAAGCTTAAACAGAACTCGGGTCTGAGTGTCGGATCCGTTTAAGGTAATCTGTGCTTTAGAGATTTCTTCCGTGTTGTATTATTGCTGAAGGCATCATATCTGAAATTAAACATGTTATTAGAGGTAGGAATCCTAATAAACAGAACTCCGGGTGTTGGCCAGTATTTGGGTTACACGGAACTTTCGTCAGGTTCTTAGTTCCGTTTAAGTTAAACGGAACAAGGTTCTAGGAACTCGCAACCATCTTCAGCTCTCCGAGGCAATAAATGTCACTGGTAGCCCTGTTCTGTTAATTTTCGTTCTTAAACTGTTATTTTAACCATATTCGTGATTTTTTAAATATTTATGTTGGTTATATCTGTTTTACTGTTTATTATCAAAATTTTAGTTATCTTAAACTAAAAGCATGTTATTATTTTCTAGCACAACGTTATATTTTTTCTTGTGTGTTATCTCTATCTTTGCATGCGTTTGTCTTTTTTAAATGATGTTAGATTTAGTGGCTGATGTTATTATTTATTTTGCATTGTTATTCATTTCATTTCAACGTGTTAGTGTCAGCAAATGATTGTTAATGATTTTGTTTCCCATGTTATTGCCAGAACGTTACGTGATTTTTATGTGAAACTTTTTAGCATCAACAGAACATGTGATTATTTACGTGACCACGTTACGAGTATCCGTTGAAACGGTTATTTTTTTTTTAAAAGCGTTTTTTTTTTCGTGGAAATATCACACTGCCTATTGTTCTATTGACCCCCTACGGCGACAAGCGCAGTGAGACGGCGGGCGAGCTTCGCTAGTGTGTTGACCACTCCACCCATAACGAGAGCACGGCACAATATAGTCGACTGGCGGGTATCGCTGTCGCTGTATCGCTACCGTATCGCATGTGCTGTGCAACTGAGTATGGAATATATATAGTTTTCAGTTACTTATTTTACAGTTCCTTTTTCTACAAAGTTTGCAATTCAATGTATAAATTTATTGAAAATTCCTTACATATTTAGGTTGTGATGGAATCGGCAAGGACGTTTAAATCCTTGGAATCGGTCCAGTTTAACTACACTGTAACAAGATTTGATGTTTTTTAACATATTGTGTATTTCAAGTTTATTGAATTATTAACGTTATAAATGTGATATATAGATATGTTTTCTGATAACGTACGTAATCTGTTTTGATTAACGAAATTGTGTAACATTTCTTGAATGGCTGTTTATATATTCACAAGTAAATTGA
>SAYR01031074.1:168221-180720 GCA_004382745.1 Argopecten irradians irradians
AACATTAGATTAAAGCGATAATTTCCGATGAGGTGTTTGATATTATGGATGTTTGTAGAATTAATTTTCTAGTAGTCTTCTTTAAAAATATACCAGTTTTGATCAATAAGACTTACATTTTTTTCAGAATAACAACATATGCTACCCCTACCCCTTAATTTTGAGCTTCAAAATGCACCATTTTCAGCCATTTTTGCCAAAATTTTACCCCTTATAGAAAGAGTTCTGGTATTAAACTTTTGTTAATATTTTGCATATCAACAGGGAAAGGGTTGTTCTTTCTAAATCAGGCAGAAAATTTGGGTCCGTGTGCTTACTTGTTTGCCCCATTTGAAATATTTGTTATTTTTCAGTATTTTCGAGTAAAAATAATTGTGCTTTAATTACCATTAATATGTAAAAATAAACTGACAAAAGTGTATCATATCACACATTAATGCTCAATATTTTAATTACGCACGAACCCAGTAAAGATTTACTGGCAAAAATTAGCTCGATACAGCCAAAAATACTGACGCAGTGATGATTTAAGTAAAACATTTCAGTAAAAATGGTAAAATTGTAGCTCTACTCAAAAGCGAAAAAGACACAATTTCAAAATGGCCGCCAAATGGACCATTTCTTAAAATCCCAAATATAAAAATCTGCTAAAACTAGATATGTAATTTTTTTGATAAAATTTGCAACTGATAACTTCCTACACATATTGATAAATTTTATTTGAGAAAATCTCATAACTTCTTGATATATGTCGAAACGAGACTTCAACGGGACTGGAAACCTCAGAAGAAATACAACCTTAACTCATTAAACCTTCAAGCAACATAATTCTATAATTTATGAGTCCGTTATATTTTTGGAGGCGAAAAAGTGAAACATTTAGAAAATATTTGTGCTAAGAAATGCAATGAAATATATGAAACTGATCGAGGAAATAATGTGCTATATGTCTTATTTATACGGGAGATATAATGTGGCGTAATATCGCAAATTTAAGAACAGAAGAAAATACAGCTATATATCACGTCCCTTTATAGTTTGAGCTACAATGTAATTAAATAAGTTGTCATTTAAGTGTGTCTTGAAGAACAACAAATGATCAGTGATGATAATGCGTTAATAAGTATTTTGAGTATTTTTAAAACGATATTGTTTATATTTGAACATTACAAATAATATAATTTTTTTGCAGATTTAATCAACTCTTTGTACGGATCAGCATTGATGACTATAGAAGACAGACAAATCTAGAGTTTGCTCGAATAGCAAGCTGCTCGCAAAGCTATAAGTCGACTTTTAGTTCAATTACATTATCTAATGATGCCTTTTGCTGGTTTTTGTTATTTTTGTTCCTTATCCTCAGCTAACACCGAATGTTTAGTTGGGACTTTCAATCATGGGTTCTATTACCTTAAATGTAAATCCACTTGGAATGATCTTTTCTTTTCTAAAATATGGTAATGGGCTGTGCAACTCCATTCAGTAGCGTATAGGTACATCTGATTTGTTTAAAAGTCATTTCGTTTTTGTAAGTAGGTATTATGGTGACTGATTTCTTCCATATTTGCAGTGTGTAAAAAATCATTATTAATTAGCTTTTCTTATTATGACTCCGCATGCGAGGATGAGGGAGCCCCATATGTCCGTTAAGTCCTGTCTGCCCGTCTGTCGCATTTTTTTAAATTAAACATGATGGGTGAAACTAGACTCTTGTTCTCAATCTGGTAGAATTGGTTACCCCATGTTTTCAAAATGCTTGCTTCTCAGCGGGCATATTGGTATTAGTGATTGAGAACAAATGGAAGTTTCATAATAAACTATATTCTGAAGCAAAGTTGTTCCCTTGACTAAACTTTAATAATTTTTCTCATAGAAAACTGTCTCTATTAAACTTGGGATAATAATTCTAAGGAAAACTATTCCATTCAACTTGTATCTAGTTTGTTGTCAGATAAACTTGAAAATTAGAAACGAATTATTAAAATATACAAGCAAAAACTGTTTCTTTCCTTGCTCTTAAGCAAACTTGTTTAGCAGTTTCAATGTGGTATGTAATTAAGTATGTCCCACTCCTCAACACAACTTTGGCAATCAGGATTCC
The DNA here is from genome assembly GCA_004382745.1 of Argopecten irradians irradians. Taxonomy (NCBI): domain Eukaryota; kingdom Metazoa; phylum Mollusca; class Bivalvia; order Pectinida; family Pectinidae; genus Argopecten; species Argopecten irradians. Next base: position 170,323 of record SAYR01031074.1, read on the forward strand.
TGGGTTTAATGCTTTGAAAGGAACCACTTTCTGAAAGAACATTAATTTTGGTGACATAGAATTATTTATCATTAAAACACTGTTACAATCAGCATGCTTAAAAATCAAATGGCTAAAACAGTGGCATTTCATTCTCTTCAATACCGTTCTTATAATCTGTATAATGAAAAGTGCTTATAACAGAGATTTATTTGTTCAATCCCTGGAGGTCGTTGTGTATTATGAAGAGTACTTATAAAGATTTATTTTGTTCATTTCTGGAGGTTCGCTGTGTTTAATGAAGAGTACTTATAACAGATTTATTTTCTTCATTGCTGGAGGTTCGTTGTGTATAATGAAGAGTACTTATAACAGATTTATTTTGTTCATTTCCTGTAGGGTTCGTTGTGTATAATGAAGAGTAACTTATAACAGATTTATTTTTGTTCATTTCTGGAGGTTCGCTGTGTTTAATGAAGAGTACTTATAACAGATTTATTTTCTTCATTGCTGGAGGTTCGTTGTGTATAATGAAGAGTACTTATAACAGATTTATTTTGTTCATTCTGAGGTTCGTTGTGTATAATGAAGAGTACTTAAACAGATTTATTTTTGTTCATTTCTGGAGGTTCGCTGTGCTTAATGAAAAGTACTTATAACAAAGATTATTTTCTTCATTGCTGGAGGTTCGTTGTGTATAATGAAGAGTACTTATACAGAAGATTTATTTTGTTTTATTTTGAGAGGTTCGTGTGTTTAATCGAAAAGTACTTATAACAGATTTATTTTATTTATCCTGGAGGTTCGTTGTGTATAATGAAGATACTTATAACATATTTATTTTGTTCATTTCTGGCGGTTTCTTTGTGTAATAAATGGAAAGAGTACTTATACACAGATTTATTTTATTCATTTCTGGAGGTTCGTTGTGTATTATTTGAGGCATATTTTGGAACAAGTGCTATATATTCAAAATGAACATTACAAAATCTACTATACCGACGGTAATTCTATACGATATGTCGTATCGTACAGGGAAGACACAAATAAATATCAAATGCACGTCCCTTGAATACAGTTACAATACGCATAATGCAAACTGACATGCATTTATTTAATTAAATACACTGTATTGTACGTTTTGTCTAAGTTATGAAAAGTGAAATATATATTCAAGTTCATGCTAAAATCACTGTCAAAACAAACTCCATTGTATCCGACTTGCTACCGCGCAGGGACATATAACATGCGCAGCGACCCGTGAAAATTGCCCGCGGGTCAAGCAGTCGTGGATCTTTTATTTTCGTCAAGTATTATTATCTACGCTAGAAGGCTGTTACCATTAATTTGTATGTACTGTTAGGAATCGGCTTGTTAACTTAAGCCATTAACTTTTAACTTCAACAAAGATTTTTGAAAAATGGTACCATGACATAGAGTTATCTAACTAAAGGAAAACTATACTCTACTATCAAAGAATTTATGTCACGATAAAATGAGGTGTGTTCTCCTTTCAAGACACGCGGAGTCATTAGTTGCCTTACACCTAGATATTGTGGTAACGAGACTTATTTGGTGCGTGACGTAATCGACCCTATGCGAGGCAGCGCAGCTCATCACTATCAATGCTTGCATACGGCGCTCGACACACCTGCCTGTGATTTTCAAAAACGTATTTTCATCGATTTGGGATTGTATGTTGCTACGTTTCTCTGATTTTTTAAAAATTATTAAATAGCATTGTCATGAACTTTCGTTTTCTTATAAAATGTTAAGCAATGCGGGACGAAAGCGTAATTGTGAGATCCGCGATGAACAACGTAACCCTGAACAACTTCACCTGGATGCGGAGGCTGGTGGATAATTATGTATATTTAATGAGGGTAAAACTTTCGTGTAGATTTCTTACTTTTTTCAATAATTTATGCATTCTTTCTAAAGACTGTAGTAAATAGTAACGCATACTTGTATTCATCTTAGCGATTAACATTTTCTACATATTTAATTCTCCTTTTCTCTTTCTTTCTTTCTCTCCCTCCCTCTCTGAGTGACAGGTCACAGTACTTACAGGTTCTCGCCATGTCTGCTAGTGTAATTATCCTGTTTAGACAGGAATTCACACTAGACCTATACACGGTGGAGAAGGTTAACGGAATCGTGATGCGCCCTGTCTTACGAAGCTCGACTTACGGGGAGCTTATATTTCATTGTATTTAGGCGATACTAGTAGGAGCACGAAGCGAGAAAATGGCCGACACTAATTGTATACACTTTATAGACAAAGATATTGAAAGAGAACATTAGCATTGAAAGTTGCTAGTAGACGTAAAAAAATCTCTTTATGAGTTGCAAATTGGTTGAAATCTTAGCGAAGTACGGGATTAACTGGGCGGGTGCTTACGTTATGTATAGTAATCTTCAGAATGTGCACACAAGTCATCTACAAGTATTTAAACTAGAGACTTAAAGGCCCACTACCTTTCCGAAACGGCTTTTAATTTTTAAAATGGGAATGTAAAACAAGATTGATAATTTTGTAGAGTCCTAAAAATTATTAACTTACCGTTAATACTACATTTATCATCACCTTCTGAATGATTTGATTAAAATAAATAAAATGTTTATTTTCATAACGCGGGTCGTATTATGTTTCCCCCGTCGTCCTAAATACCGCGCGGTAGTTGACTATCACTGCGCCAGCGGCAAAACATCGAATTGACTCTCCACTGTTTTCATATATTACGCAGCCAATCTTGCATATGTTTGGTGTCGTAACCTTATTTTAGATCATCGGTATGCATTTTCTGGTGTTATTAATGTTTTTTAAGAAACTTTTATATTTTGCTCCGGAAAGGTAATGGGCCTTTAAAGGATTTGTGCAGTCAAAAATAATAATTTCAGTTTATGCTGGAAATGGCTTTATCAGACCATGTAGAAACCTCTCCGTGCCGCGCGCGACCGGAATAACCTGTAAACCGCCGATATCGAGGTCAAATTTTCTGACCACCCGATCATTCATATTTTCTAGCTCTAAACCGTGTAACGTCATAATAGTCCGTGCCTATAACTGATGTGCTATCACTTACATCGACGGTCACAGGAAAAGCCGATCAAAGATTTTTTGTATGATTACTTTTGAGTGTAGTTAATCGTACAATAACGTTGGCTCCAATATATATAACTAAAAGAGCGAAATTCGATGTTTCAAATACTCTTATTTATGCTCTAATAGCAGGTATTTTCGTGTAATTATGAAAGAAAATCCACACAGAAATAAAAGTTCCAGATTTTTTGTCGAGGAGTTCAGCAACGAATAAGCTTTAATTAGATAATATTTTTCCTGTAGTCTGTATCTTTGATACATTGTGAATTGCAAAGTTTGTGACTGTAAAATGAAATTTTACGTAACAATTCAAGAAATCCTTGATTAGAGCATCAAGGATATGATGCTTGACATACGTACACACCGATGTTTGATCATTACAAACATTGTGTTGTGTGTTGCTAACCGAATAAATCGAGATACATTTATTGCAATACCGTAAAACGTTTCAACATGTGGTAGAAAGAATTTACTTTTGATATCAGTTTTTCGAGTAAATGGTTATTCTAGCTTTGAGATGTAGATATTTTCAGTTTCAAAACATTCCATTTACACCATTCTTGTATGACTATACATGTACATTTAGATTCGAAACTGTGAAAATAATGCTTAGAATTTTTACTAATACCTTAGAAATTACGGAAGATTGCTATATGCGACGATTTCGTAATTACAGTACTAGACTGGAATGATTTTAGGTTAAACCTTTTGTTGAAATAGTTCTTAGAACCATTTTTGTTTCTGATGAGTCACTTTCCATTTTTTTACCTGTGTATGACATATATATATGTGTGTGTAATATATATTCCTAGGTATGATCAGGTATATTTAATTTCCATTTGCTTTTACATCTTCATTTTAAAAATGGAGGTGACAATTAAAAAACCTAGAGCATAGATGTACGGGGTTTCCATAATTCAAATCACAATCCAATTAACGGATGTCCTAACCTGATTGACAGTAAGACAATAGCAAATACCCGATATAGTCCACCGAATAGCAAATTGCCCGCGGCCAGGTAATTGCAGGTGAGTTCGATGAATGGCGGCGTGTACAGGTAAACAACATCCTGGTCAAGGTATTACATAACCATCAAACCAAAGCATGGCTAATTATATATCTATAATATCGGTGTATCTACTCGTATATCGATTAAAAATTGAAAGCGACTGCTCGGTCTGAAAAAATAGTTTGTTTTGCTTAATATCTCAATTATATGATCTTTTATAATATCAAAAGTAAATTCTTTCTACCACATGTTGAAACGTTCTATGGTATTGCAATAAATGTATCTCGATTTATTCGGTTAGCAACACACAACACAATGTTTGTAATGATCAAACATCGGTGTGTACGTATGTCAAGCATCATATCGTTGATGCTCTAATCAAGGATTTCTTAAATTGTTACGTAAAATTTCATTTTACAGTCACAAACTTTGCAATTCACAATGTATCAAAGATACAGACTACAGGAAAATGCTATCTAATTAAAGCTTATTCGTTGCTGAACTCCTCGACAAAAAATCTGGAACTTTTATTTCTGTGTGGATTTTCTTTCATAATTACACGAAAATACCTACTATTAGAGCATAAATAAGAGTATTTGAAACATCGAATTTCGCTCTTTTAGTTATTTATATTAGAACCAACGTTATTGTTCGATTAACTTCACTCAAAAGTGATCATAAAAAAATCTTTGATCGGCTTTTCCTGTGACCGTCGATGTAAGTGATAACACATCAGTTATAGTACAGCTATAAGCCACGGACTATTATGACGTCACATGCTTTAGAGCTAGAAAATATGAATGATCGGGTGGTCAGAAAATTTGACCTCGATATCGGCGGTTTACAGGTTATTCCGGTCGCGAGCGGCACGGAGAGGTTTAAATTTCTACACGGTCTGATAAAGCCATTTCCAGCATAAACTGAAATTATTATTTCTGACTGCACAAATCCTTTAATTCTCTAGTTTAAATACTTGTAGATGACTTGTGTGCACATTCTGAAGATTACTATACATAACGTAAGCACCCGCCCAGTTAATCCCGTACTTCACTAAGATTTCAACCAATTTGCAACTCATAAAGATTTTTTTTTACGTTTACTAGCAACTTCCAATGTTAATGTTCCCTTTCAATATCTTTGTCTATAAAGTGTATACAATAATTGTCGGCCATTTTCTCGCTTCGTGCTCCTACTAGTGCCGCCTAAATACAATGAAATATAAGCGCCCCATAAGTCGAGCCTCGTAAGTCAGGGCGCATCACGATTCCGTTATCCTTCTCCACCGTGTATAATCACACTAGCAGACATGGCGAGAACCTGTAAGTGCTGTGACCTGTCACTCAGAGAGGGAGGGAGAGAAAGAAAGAAAGAGAAAAGGAAAATTAAATATGTAGAAAAACGTTAATCGCTAAGATGATTACAAGTATGTGTTACTTTTTACTACAGTCTTTAGAAAGAATGCATAAATTATTGAAAAAAGTAAGAAATCTACACGAAAGTTTTACTCTCATTAAATATACATAATTATCCACCAGCCTCCGCATCCAGGTGAAATTGTACAGTGTTACGTTGTTCATCGCGGTTCTCACAATTATGCTTTCGTCCCGCATTGCTTAACATTTTATAAGAAAACGAAAGTTCATGACAATGCTATTTAATAATTTAAAAAATCAGAGAAACGTAGCAACAATCCCAAATCGCTGAAAATACGTTTTTGAAAATCACAGGTAGGTGTGTCGAGCGCCGTATGCAAGCATTGATAGTGATGAGCTGCGCTGCCTCGCATAGGGTCGATTACGTCACGCACCAAATAAGTCTCGTTACAACAATTTTTAGGTGTCCGGCAACTAATGACTCCGAGTGTCTTGAAAGGAGAACACCTCATTTTATCGTGACACAAATTCTTTGATAGTAGAGTATAGTTTTCCTTTAGTTAGATGACTCTATGTCATGGTACCATTTTTCAAAAATCTTTGTTGAAGTTAAAAGTTAATGGCTTAAGTTAACAAGCCGATTCCAAACAGTACATACAAATTAATGGTAACGGCCTTCTAGCGTAGATAATAATACTTGACGAAAATAAAAGATCCACGACTGCTTGACCCGCGGGCAATTTTCACGGGTCGCTGCGCATGTTATATGTCCCTGCGCGGTAGCAAGTCAAATACAATGGAGTTTGTTTTGACAGTGATTTTAGCATGAACTTGAATATATATTTCACTTTTCATAACGTAGACAAAACGTACAATACAGTGTATTTAATTAAATAAATGCATGTCAGTTTGCATCATGCGTATTGTAACTGTATTCAAGGGACGTGCATTTGATATTTATTTGTGTCTTCCCTGTACGATACGACATATCATATAGAATTACCGTCAGTATAGTAGATTTTGTAATGTTCATTTTGAATATATAGCACTTGTTCCAAAATATGCCTCAAATAATCTTGTGATATATATATAAATCAGCCATTCAAGAAATGTACACAATTTCGTAAATCAAAACAGATTCCACAATATGCATAACTTCGACAAATAATTTTGTTAATCAGCCATTCAAGAAATGTACACAATTTTGCTAATCAAAACAGATTACGTACGTTATCAGAAACATATCTATATATCACATTTATAACGTAATAATCAATAAACTTGAAATACACAATATGTTAAAAAACATCAAATCTTTGTACAGTGTAGTTAAACTATGACCGAATTCAAGGATTTAAACGTCCTTGCCAATTCCATCACAACCCTAATATGTAAGGAATTTTCAATAAATTTATACAGTGAATGCAAACTTTGGAGAAAAAGAACTGTAAATATAGTAACTGAAAACTATATATATTCCATGCTCAGTTGCACAGCACATGCGATACGGTAGCGATACAGTGACAGCGATACCGCCAGTCGACTATATCGTGCCGTGCTCTCGTTATGGGTGAGTGGTCAACACACTAGCGAAGCTCGCCCGCCGGCTCACTGCGCTGTCGCCGTAGGGGGTCAATGAGAACAATAGGCAGTGGTATTTCCACGAAAAAAATAACGCTTTAAAAAAAACAAACGTTTTCAACGATACTCGTAACGTGGTCACGTAAATAATCACATGTTCTGTTGATGCTAACAAAGTTTCACATAAAAATCACGTAACATTCTGGCAATAACATGGGAAACAAAATCATTAACAATCATTGCTGACACTAACACGTGAAATGAAATGAATAACAATGCAAAATAAATAATAACATCAGCCACTAAATCTAACATCATTTAAAAAAGACAAACGCATGCAAAGATAGAGATAACACACAAGCAAAAATATAACGTGTGCTAGAAAATAATAACATGCTTTTAGTTTAAGATAACTAAAATTTTGATAATAACAGTAAAACAGATATAACCAACATAAATATTTAAAAAATAACGAATATGGTTAAAATAACAGTTTAAGAACGAAAATTAACAGAACAGGGCTACCAGTGTGTACTATTGATAGTTTACGAATATTATGCCATTTTAATTATCTTTATTTCAGCTTGTGGCAGGAACATCACAGTCGGTAATCCTGGGAACCTGAGAAGTCCTCATTTTCCACAGAAGTATGAACCGGGCACGATTTGTGAATGGAATCTCATTATCGAAGACGGATATGATTTGACTTTGACCTTTCAGGAACTTGACCTCCAGGTGACGCCGGACTGTCTCTCCGATTTTGTCGACATCTCAGGCGAAGGGAGATATTGTACAAAATCTGACCTTCTTAATAGTATCCTCGTGTCGAGGTCAAAGGTTACTACTATCCGGTTTGTTTCAGATGACGAAATCGAGATGAAAGGGTTCCTATTGCAGTATGCTAAGGTAAGTTGTAATTTTAATGATCTTTTGACCCGTAGAGACTAATATATGGGGAAAAAATAAAAGCAACAAAAGGAATTTAGAAATAATAAGTATATAAAACTTTAATTAAAGATGTTTTTAATTTGCTCTTAAACTCATTAAACCTTCAAAAGCAACATAATTCTATAATTTATGAGTCCGTTATATTTTTGGAGCGAAAAAGTGAAACATTTAGAAATATTTGTGCTAAGAAATGCAATGAAATATATGAAACTGATCGAGGAAAATAATGTGTTATATGTCTTATTTATACGGGAGATATAATGTGGCGTTATATCACAATTTAGACAGAAGAAATACAGCATATACCACGTCCCTTTATAGTTGAGCTACAATGTAATTAAATAAGTGTCATTTAAGTGTGTCTTGAAGAGCAACAAATGATCAGTGAGCATAATGCGTTAATAAGTATTTTGAGTATTTTTATAACGACATTGTCTTATATTTGAACATTACAAACCTAATATATTTTTTTGCAGATTTAATCAACTCCTTTGTACGGATCAGCATTGATGACTATAGAAGAACAACAAATCTAGAGTTGCTCGAATAGCAAGCTGCTCGCAAAACTATAAGTCGACTTTTAGTTCAATTACATTATCTAATGATGCCTTTGCTGGTTTTTGTTATTTTTGTTCCTTATCCTCAGCTAACACCGAATGTTTAGTTGGGACTTTCAATCATGGGTTCTATACCTTAAATGTAAGTCCACTTGGAATGATCTTTCTTTTCTAAAATATGGTAATGGGCTGTGCAACTCCATTCAGTAGCGTATAGGTACATCTGATTTGTTAAAAGTCATTTCGTTTTGTAAGTAGGTATTATGGTGACTGATTTCTTCCATATTTGCAGTGTGTAAAATCATTATTAATTAGCTTTTCTTATTATGACTCCGCATCGAGATGAGGGAGCCCCATATTGTCCGTTAGTCTGTCTGCCGGTCTGTCCATTTTTTTTAAATTAAACATGATGGGTGAAACTAGACTCTTGTTCTCAAATCTGGTAGAATGGTTACCCATGTTTTCAAAAATGCTTGCTTCTCAGCGGCCATATTGGATTTAGTGATTGAGACAAAAATGGAAGTTTCATAATAAACTATATTCTGAAGCAAAGTTGTTCCCTTGACTAAACTTTAATAATTTTTCTCAAGAAAACTGCTCTATTAAACTTGGGATAATAATTCTAAGGAAAACTATTCCATTCAACTTGTATCTAGTTTGTTGTCAGATAAACTTGAAAATTAGAAACGAATTATTAAAATATACAAGCAAAAACTGTTTCTTTCCTTGCTCTTAGCAAACTTGTTTAGCAGTTTCAATGTGGTATGTAATTAAGTATGTCCACTCCTCAACACAACTTTGCAATCAGGATTCTGGTTTAATGCTTGAAAGGAACCCACTTTCTGAAAGAACATTAATTTTGGTGACATAGAATTATTTATCATTAAAACACTGTTACAATCAGCATGCTTAAAAATCAATGGCTAAAACAGTGCATTTCATTCTCTCATACCGTTCTTATAATCTGTATAATGAAAAGTGCTTATAACAGAGATTTATTTGTTCATCCCTGGAGGTTCGTTGTGTATTATGAAGAGTACTTATAACAGATTTATTTTGTTCATTTCTGGAGGTTCGCTGTGTTTAATGAAGAGTACTTATAACAGATTTATTTTCTTCATTGCTGGAGGTTCGTTGTGTATAATGAAGAGTACTTATAACAGATTTATTTTGTTCATTTCTGGAGGTTCGTTGTGTATAATGAAGAGTACTTATAACAGATTTATTTTGTTCATTTCTGGAGGTTCGCTGTGCTTAATGAAAAGTACTTATAACAGATTTATTTTCTTCATTGCTGGAGGTTCGTTGTGTATAATGAAGAGTACTTATAACAGATTTATTTTGTTCATTTCTGGAGGTTCGTTGTGTTTAATGAAAAGTACTTATAACAGATTTATTTTATTTATCCCTGGAGGTTCGTTGTGTATAATGAAAAGTACTTATAATAGATTTATTTTTGTTCATCGCTGGAGGTTCGTTGTGTATAATGAAGAGTACTAATAACAGATTTATTTTTGTTCATCCCTGGAGGTTCGTTGTTTATAATGAAGAGTACTTATAACAGATTTATTTTGTTCATCCCTGAAAGTTTATTGTGTATAATGAAGAGTACTTATAACAGATTTATTTTGTTCATCCCTAGAGGTGTGTTGTGTACAATGAAGAGTACTTATGACAGATTTATTTTGTTCATCCCTGGACGTTCGTCGTGTATAATGAAGAGTACTAATAACAGATTTATTTTGTTCATCCCTGGAGGTTCGTTGTGTATAATGAAGAGTACTTATAACAGAGATTTATTTTGTTCATCCCTGGAGGTTCGTTGTGTATAATGAAGAGTACTTATAA
>SAYR01031074.1:180821-208754 GCA_004382745.1 Argopecten irradians irradians
TTATTTATCCCTGGAGGTTCGTTGTGTATAATGAAAAGTACTTATAACAGATTTATTTTGTTCATCCCTAAAGGTTTGTTGTGTATAATGAAAAGTACTTATAACAGATTTATTTTTGTTCATCGCTGGAGGTTCGTTGTGTATAATGAAGAGTACTTATAACAGATTTTTTTTTATTCATCCCTGGAGGTTCGTTGTGTATAATGAAGAGTACTTATAATAGATTTATTTTTGTTCATCGCTGGAGGTTCGTTGTGTATAATGAAGAGTACTAATAACAGATTTATTTTATTCATCCCTGGAGGTTCGTTGTGTATAATGAAGAGTACTTATAACAGATTTATTTTATTCATCCCTGGAGGTTCGTTATGTATAATGAAGAGTACTTATAACAGATTTATTTTATTCATCCCTAGAGGTTTGTTGTGTATAATGAAGAGTACTTATAACAGATTTATTTTATTCATCCCTGGAGGTTCGTTGTGTATAATGAAGAGTACTTATAACAGATTTATTTTGTTCATTCCTGGAGGTTCGTTGTGTATAATGAAGAGTTCTTATAACAGAGATTTATTTTGTTCATCCCTGGAGGTTCGTTGTGTATAATGAAGAGTACTTATAACAGAGATTTATTTTGTTCATTTCTGGAGGTTCGTTGTGTATAATGAAGAGTACTTATAACAGATTTATTTTTTTCATCCTTGGAGGTTCGTTGTGTATAATGAAGAGTACTTATAATAGATTTATTTTGTTCATCCCTGAAAGTTCGTTGTGTATAATGAAAAGTACTTATAACAGATTTATTTTGTGCATCCCTAGAGGTGTGTTGTGTACAATGAAGAGTACTTATAACAGATTTATTTTGTTCATCCCTAGAGGTTCGTTGTGTATAATGAAGAATACTTATAACAGAGATTTATTTTGTTCATCACTGTAGGTTCGTTGTAACAGTGTTTTACTATACTGTCATCAGTCATTTTCAAGTCATCTTCAACTGTACATTTCAATGTCAAGATACTACTTTTCTAATTGTAAGGCACATCTGATATATAATTAAGCGGGGCCTTTTCTGATGTGTCAGTCTGTAGTTTTTGTGGTGCCTTAGTTTCACGTTTTCATAGCAATTTGATATTGTATGGTTCTATTGTATCAAAACAGTTTCACTGCAATTTAGTGTTCATCCTCGATACTCTAGGGGTTCCGATCACTTACAATCTCTACACCCCTGGAATATCCCATAGTAAAACTTCAGGCAAGAGAACATAACAGGTAATTAAATCCTTTGATGTACATCAAAAGAGCCGTATAACAGTACACTATGGTTGACTTTGTGGCTTTGATGTTGGATGTCGCGCTCCCTGTAGACTTCAAAGGAAATTTTGCTGACCTGTGATTGGTTCAGATTTTTTCCTCTGAGCTGCCTTCAGTTTATCTATGAGATAGTACACGAGTGTAGAGATAATGAGTGGTGAAAACCCCTAGTGATGTAAATTTTAATTGCCTCATAAAAAGTGAAATTTAGTTTAATCACAAAACTAAGCTAGTTTACATTTCTTCTACCATGAGGGGTTCCACTGTGAAAAGAACACATAGTACGCTTTTCTTCTTTGTTATACAATCTATTATTCATGACATACCAATAACCACAGCCTTATAGATATAAAATTACATAATTTTGTAACATGCACAGACCTAACCAAGATTATCATTCAACACACAATCATCCTTATTAACCCATCCACCCCTGCAAATTCAACGTGAACTGATCCAGCCTTTGAAATAGGAGAGTCCAAATGTTTCTTAAGGGGTGAATGAGTTAAATATACCTGGAAAATGTTCAACCATCTTCCTCTCGTGCTTATCACATTTACAACTACGGCATAGATATTGATTTACAAACAACCTTGAAGAAGAAATGTCTAAGACATTACAGAAATCAGATTGCAACAGGACAGACATTTGTACCACTACAAAGCACCATCAATCCCATTTCATAGTGGGGACAAAATAATTGAATTGACTATCTTAATGAAGCAATAAAAACAGCCTAGATAACAACACCAATCTACCATATATGGCAAACAAGAGACCCAGACCCAAAGAGCCTGTATCACTCTCCTGGAATGCTTTAAAGGCAATTTTTGTTTACATATGTATTTGTTTAATGTCCTTTAAACAGCCAGGGTCATGTAAGAACATGTCATGTTTGTAGGTGGAGGACAGCTGGAGTATCCAGAGAAAAACCACCAACCAGCAGTCAGTACCTGGCAACTGCACCACTTGGGATTCTAACTCGCAACCCAGAGGTGGAGGGCCTGTGGTAATATGTCGAGACATCTTAATCACTCGGACACCGAGAAAAACCCAGCAATGATATAGATAAGTATAGTGTCAATCTCAAATAACGGTGAGTTAAATATAGCTCAATTTATAGGTCTACAACCTGTACATGGAAAGAGCAAGTCTACGTCCCTTAATTACCTACACATATATACATGTATTATTTCATTCTCTACAATCATATCCATGCTAAACTATTATGCAACAGACTTGGATATCAGAATTACCCATCTTATTTTACAAGTTACAACGCATCAACATAAAAAAATTCATTCAGTTTCGTCTCAAAAGAACGAATCATGCACTCAGCATTGACAAAAGAAATTATAATTCATTTGACAGAAATTTTGATTCAACCTAAACTTGTGTGATATATAAACATTTGTGAAATACAATCAAGGTATCAGGGTATCAAGGTATGTAAAAACATTGTGACTACACATCTGTACTTTTTATACATATTTGTTTTGCTTGGTTTTGGTCTATTGAATACTTTGTTTTGGTCTATTGAATACTTTGTTTTGGTCTATTGAACACAGTTCTTATAGTCTAATACTATAGCACCCCTATATCATCAGACACAAAAATTGAAGTTGGACCCCTCCCCCCCCCCCACTTAGTTCAAGTATTTTAAAATAACTCTATTTGTATATATGATAATGTAATGAATGCAGAATGCGTTTGAAATGAATTAGATAGGCTTGTCGTGATGTTCAATGCATCTGATGTATAAAAAAATCAATACAGTCTTGTTTAAATTGAAAATGAAATTGATATCTGACATAACAAAACGAAGGGAGGTAACTCTGGCACATGATTAATGGCTGGAATGTATAATATGGTACACACAAAAAATTTGGGAGATTACAGTAAATACTAATAACGTGTCTCCTTGTGATGGCGAGACTTGTACCTGTTATTAAAGTGCAGTGTCGCCGTACCACTAGAGACACAGTAGACCCAACTCTTAAGTATCACTATCATAATACATTTGTATCCATTCCTGGAATATGTCATAGTAGAACTGCAAAGGCATTTTTGGAGAAAGAGACTGAACAATCACAGGCTTACACATTATCTTACTTTGAAAACTACGTAGAGTGTGATGCTTAAATATAAAGTCATACAGGCAACCACAGTATACCATACTTTGATTCTATTGATGTATGGCAAAGAACCAAACTACCTGCACATCTGCTGTCACACACATGTTCATCAGCATTGCTATAACATAATCCATGGATGGATATTCCAACAGAAGTTTTAACCCCTGGAATATTGAGGATAATATGACAGGATACAGTGATTTACATTGTTCAGTGTCTCTTGCAGTACGGCGACACTGCATTTTAAAAGCAGTCACGATTAACCCCTGGAATATCTAAGATGGTCATGTTATATGGACAATTAAATAAGTCATCCCCTTTTTCTACTAATAGGTATTGTGCACTTCTCAGAAGCTGAAACTATATATTACAAACAAGAAAACAAGTCAACGTTTTATAAACTAATAAGCACTACCAAATGGCACAAACCATTTGTTAGTTATTTAACATTTTGATTACCGTAATAAAAAGGTAATTAATAATAATCTGCGATTATTCCATACACTCAAACCCATGTACATTTAAATGCGCTCTCTTTCTCTCTCTCACTCTCTCACTCTCTCTCTCTCCCACCTAAGTCACTGTTTAATTCATTCACCCCTGAAGATCCATAATGAACTGTTCCAGTCAATAAATAACAAGAGTTCAAATGTAACGTCAGGGGTGAATGAGTTCATCACCATGGAAACAGTTCTACCTAACAGCACTTCTTTCTCCCTGTTCCATTAACAGCGGAAGGTTTAGAGAGATCCACAGTTCCTGAGTGATCAACCTGCTTCTTTTGTGCGTCGGTTAAAGGCAAACAGTGATTAAAGATATATTCAAAAACGTTCGTCACATGAAATCCATTTAGACTTGACGTCTCAAAATACGGGGCATGCGGCAGTTTACTAAGGTCAATGTTAGAATTTATCTCCCTTGAAAATTTGGTAGCTTCTTCCGCTGTTATTTCCTTTGTCCTGTCTGCGTCTATCAAGTCCTTCTTCATTCCCACCACAACCTTTATACAGTTCTCTAATGCAGAATCAAGTATAGGTATAAACCTGGCCCTGGTGAGAAAGAAACAAAATCACAATTATAATTAGCTGTTATATAATGTACATGTAGTTTACTGCATTCCATTTTTCAAAGATTTATAAGTGAGAATAATTAGTCACGCAGGGTTTCGGACAAATACAGCACGACGGCTTTTGTGTTTCTACACTGACCATGACATTGGGTGACAACTGATTTTCGTTTGATATCCACCAGCATAACCTTTGATGTAGCTTGCAGGTGACAGGCCTATTGTCTTACTTTCTGAAGTGGGCCATCATTTCATGAGCTGTCATATTTTTTTTTAAATGAAATATTAAGACAATTCTTCTAAATCATCCATATTTAAACCAAGCACAAGACACTGTGAAACTGATTAAGCTTTACATTGGTGTTTCTTTTGACTCGATGAGACAAGTATTTGTTAAAAAAAAATGGTTTTTATTCCCAGTTCATAGGCATCTTGCGTGGTGTTAAGAGACATTGAGTGACAAATCCTTCTCACTTATAAATCCTTGCATTTTTGCATATTACAAAGTTACCTCCCTTGCAGGTAGGTAGCCATTGTGATGTCACTATATAATCATATTTCTCTAAAAATTGTTTTCTCTAAAAATTATGACATTACACTTGTAAACACATGACGTCACAATCAATACCTACTAGCAAGGGCAGATAACTCTGTAGTTATGCAAATACAGAATACAGCAAATTAGAATATACAGTAAAATATTGTCACCTTATGAACAAAGAGATAATTGTCTTTATATAGGTACAGGTGGTCTTTATACACAGGTCAAAATTTGTTAAATTGGCCATTTTCGTCTCAAAGACAGTGGACTTGTTACAAAGACAGTGGTCTAATTATTAAGCAGATGGGTTTTTTTATTCAGAGGTGGTCGCTACTTTTTCTTGTTTATTTCCTTTGTTTTTCTTCTATTTTTTAAATTAGCAAGCACAATCTCAAAAAGAGAAGGCCATACTGCACAAATCTTAATCACAATATATTATACCGGGTATATTTGTACCTGCTGGTAGTCCAAAGAACTTCCAATACACTCACAAAAACCTTTAAAGAGATCATTTGAACAATCCTTTTGGAATTTTTACTTTGTTGTCTCAATTAAATATCAAAGCAGAGAATATTTTTCAAAAGAATTACCATAAAGACTCATAGGAGCTAACGCTGGTCATATCAAATGCTAATATGGCCGCCCCTGCATTACGACAGTAAAAGTTTGACAATCCTGTGTATCGCTCATCTCCAGCCGTGTCCTGTCAAATACAAATAAAAGTTTTCATCAGTTTTTTATAACTGACACCCGGTGATTAGCAAGACTGCCATCTTAATGCTTATATGCTTGTATTTAATTTGCTGAGGGTCCTTTGTAAGTGCAACATATTGTTGAATGTTTCTGAAATTAATTTTCTTGGATGTCTTTCAATAAAATATATACATACTTATATATTTTACTGGAAGTATATCAAGTTAACTAAGGCATCCTTGGGCTTTAAAAACGACCACTTATCAGGTTTAATATCTAAAATAGGTGCACAAGGGAATAAAATTGATCAACCTTTTTCTAGTCACAGAGATTATTTTGGAGGGAGGATATTGGCTCATACTTTTCTAAAATGGCCCCTTAGAATTCCTCAAGATTTTTCTCAATATTTCTTCATTAATGGTCTCTTAACCTTTGTCAAAACTTTGAAAAAACTAGCCACTAACCTAAGACCAGAAATATGTGTTAAATGAAGAGATTTTTCCTTAATTTACATTATTATTATTTTTTTTTAATCTTCTTTTATTTGCAACAACAATCATATACTCACCCAGACGGCTACATTGTATGGTCCCCACTGTTTCAGGAAAAAGGCTGCACCTATAGTCTGGAAAGAAAATTTCATAGTTTAAATCATTTAAAGTTTATGATTTGTAAGTACCAACCATAATAGTCAGTACTGACAGAGTGAAACAAGGGGAAGTAACTCTGATAGATCAGAAACGTAGACAGACTCTTCAAATTCCATTCAATATTAAATTCAATTCTGTTTCACATCCAAATTCAATTCAGTATCAAATTCAACTTTAATTTAGTATTAAATCCAAACTAAATTCAGTATTAAATTCAACTTCAAATCAGTATTAATTTCAACTTCAATTCAGTATTAAATTCAACTTCAATTCATTGTTAAATTCAACTTAAGTTTAGTATTACATCCCAATTCAATATTGAATTCAAAGTCAATTCAGTAAATACTCCTTTGATGCAAATGATTAGCGGTTGACTTTAATGTCAGATACATTAACCACTTAGCCAATAGAATGATTCAATCAGCCACCACTTCCTTGCATGGAAATGATGGCTTGCTGGGAACAGTTAAAGATGCTCCACCGCTGACAAATGGTATTATTTCACTATCAAAAACAGAAGCAGACGATTTAGTATTTTTCTTCAGTTACAAAAGTTACTTACTTTACACCATTAACACCTTTGAAAAGTTTGAGCTTCTAATTTTACTTCAAGATAAAAATATGAAAAATAATTACTTGCATCCCGAAAAAATTCCGCACCACTATATCCTATATGGAACGAAGTACTGAATGCGAACGCACCAAAGGCGAAACAAACTATTTTATATTATTCTTTGTGTTAATTAGGCATATATATATACGATTAAACACCAATTATTGTTCAAATGATGAATATGATTTATGTTCTGTCGGCGGTGGAGCATCTTTAATGTAACTTTGATACTACATTTATTAAAAAGACTGAGTTGATATAACAACAGTGATAGTAACTCCTGGAATATTGAGGATGCATACACAAATGCAGGTTTATTAGGTGGAGCTTTATCTAAGATACCAGTATTCATTTTCACTACTCAGTATGATTTACAGTGTGATGGTTGTCAGATTTTTATCCTGAAGAAATAGGGCCCTGACACAATAGAAATAATTATAATCATGTGCCTGTACTTCAACAAAACTGTAACTAACATTGAATGATGAGTGAAACACATGACATATAGAAGTGGATATATCTACTTTACTGTTTATATATAGATCCATTGACCTTTGAACCCATCTTGAACTCCTTTATACTGACCTTCATCACAACACTTCTAACAACTAAATAATGAACTAAGATCAAAGATGTTTTTTCTGGGCATTCATAACTTTGAATATCTAAAGAAGAACACAAAACATTTCATATTGGGCTCCATTTCCAGTTGAAAATAGCCCTATTTCTTCCCCAATTGACACTTCAGATTTATAGTTTATGTAGGTATATTGACATAAAATTATTAAACACAACAAAAGAATCATAAGTATAAATAAACAGGATTTCCTTTAGGAAATAATAAAATTACAGCATGATTATAAGGATCTCATTTTCACTAACTTTGACATAAACATAATAATTCAAAAGGCCAAAGTGCTTGTTGTAATTCTGGTTAGTCTAAGATTTAAAGTTGAAGTGAAGGAGAAGTAGCAGGAGAGAAGAAAATGTAGCAACCAGACTGATATTTGAACCCCAGACCTCTGAACACTAGTAGAATGCTCCACCAATTGAGCTACATGTACATGTACCTGCATGTCACTAATGATCAACCAAGTCCAATCCTGCTACATTCGATCCTCCCTCCTTTCTTAACGTCTTCGCCTTCAAAGACAAACAAGATGACCATTATACCACTGTGGGTATTTTAATTTGGCACCAAGTTTGTATAACTGGAGAGGAGAAAATGTAGCGACCAGACCAGTTGTTGAACCCAGGACCTTCGAACATGAGACAATTGCTCTACCAATTGAGCTACAATGTATCTGCTTGGTCACTTTACTTAAATGACCCAGTGATATCATTAAATTGCTGTACATGCCACTTGTGGTACCTACCGGTTCCTTGGTTTGGAAGGTTCCATCAATGTAACGACAGATGAACGAGGTTTTACCAACATTGTAGTCTCCTAAAATGATGACCTTAAGATCACTGAAAAAAAACCCACAAATAATTACTATTTTTATGAATAATACATTTTGTAGTGCATGCACAAGGGCTTGAAGTTATCACCAAAAATTAATATAAAATATTGATATGTAAAAAATAGAGTTTATTTACTAGCCCACATTGTACGTTGTATTTATAAATTATAATTTTATACTATACAACAGTGTACATTTTGTACAATACAAACACTTCAACAGGTCTGTTCAAGCATCAGTAGTAAATGCTAGTTTTCATAATAACATTTTATACAAAAATGAAATATGTGTATTTTTAGAATGATCATCAGATGAATCAGATATTTACATATACATGTTCTCAACTGATTCAGTGATCGTTCATAATATCATAACAGTATAATACACATGTTCATGACTTTGTGTACATACAATATATATATTCGCTGTCAATATAAAATACACGGGACATCTTACTTAACGTGGATGAAACAAAAGCTCCATAGGTTTGAACTAATCATAAAACTGACATTTGACAGCATACAAGATACACTGATAAGCAGAATACATGGCTATTGCATGATTGTAAAAGGCGACTAAATTTAGGATCTTATCTTTTCTCTTCTTCCTAACTGACTATCTTTCCTAATTCATCCCTTGGCACCGCCTCACATCTGGCATTGAGTTGAGCGTTCGCCCCTGTGAGGAAGGCTCTGGGTTCTGTCCCCTGGCGGAGACACACCAAAGTCTATAAAAGTGGTAGTTTCTGCTCCTGCTTGGCGCTCAGCATACAAAGAGTGGGACGACTGGTTCGCCCATTGTCAGTATAATGTGACCGGGTTGGGTGTGTTGCTTGGTGTCTTTGGCGACATGCTTCAGTAATAGCACTATAAAAAGGGCAATAGTTCCACTATACAAGAAGACACAACAGGAACATACCGCAGTCTCCCAAAACATGCACCTCGCACTCACACACGCTACACACTGCATACATGGGAGGCCGTCCTTACATGACCCTGGCTGTTAATAGGACGTTAAAATATTCAAACAAACAAACAAAGAATACATGGACACCTGTCACTTAATCCCTATTGAGATTCCTCCTCTAGACTCTTTTATATTCGGACGTTTGATAGATGCAAAATGAGATGGTTCTTTATTTTCAATACATGTCACTTCGTATTATATGTGCGTTTTGAGAGAAAAATATCTCCACTATCGATGTGTGCCAGTATGGGAACCACTGCAGTTGGATTATTTCTGTAATAGACCCTTACAAGAGGTAGGTCAACTTGACTTGATTTTCCAGAATAAAGTTTAGAAGGTTCGAGTAGGGATTCCGACGAGAGACATCTCTCAAACGTCCGAGTCTAGAGGAGGAATCTCAATAGCGATTACCTGTCACTGTGGCTGTTGCACACACTACTTACGCCTTTCGTTTGGTCTCGGCCATCACTCCAGCTAGACTAATTGATGGTGTCAAGCACGTGCTGTGCTTTACTGTTTAACTCAGATTCCGTGGAAGTGAATATTTCGTAATCCACGCTTCCATAGACTTTCCTTGGACCCGAATATCGTTGATGTCACATTCTCATGACCAAAAAATGATTCACACCCTCTCAAAACCGGAAGTCATTCGGGTGTCTTCTTGATTGGGAGTTATTAAAAAATCCAAGGACAAGGGCGAGTGTTCGAATCCCAACGGCGGGACGTGTTTTTTTCTTTTTCTTTTCTGTTTTTTTTTTTTTTTTTTAAATTTATTTTTTTATTAAAATTCGAACAATTTTAATTTGAGCTGACTTTGTACATTGAACTTTGTTCACTATTTTCTATCTTTTTTTCTTGAAAATCTTTCAGAGGGCTAGTTATATTTATATCACCAGCTTGTCTTGTCTGGTCTTGTGTGTTTTTGCCCTCCTTTCCATTAGAAGCTGTCCAGGTGTCCAGGAGAGTAGATTCAGGTTTTTAATTAAAAATGTACAGAACAGAACATGCAATTCAGTCATTCGATGTACATCAAAAGAGCCGTATAACGGTAGTCCGCTAAACCTGCCTACAAGTATATTATTAGTTTTTTTTTTGCCTAATATATTTTAGGCAAAAAAAATTAATTAATTGAAAAAGCCTAATAATATAGGCAGGTTTAGCGGACTAGTATAACTGTACACGGTGGTTGACTGTGTGGCTTTGATGTGAGGCGTTGCTCTCTATGTATAGTATTCAAAGGAAATATTTGCAGGCCTATGATTGGTCAAATGTTTTCCGCTGAGCTGCCTTCAATTTTACTATGAGATAGTCCAGGGGTGTAGAGATCGTAAGTGATCGGAACCCCTGGAGTATCGAGGATACCCCGCGTGGTATAGCTTGTTGAAGAGAATTTCAAAATATCGAAAATAACCAGTTACGTCCCGAAAAAGAATCCACGACACTATGCCCTATATGGAATGAAGTACTGATTGTGCATATACCAAAAGCAAAATAAATTATTTTATATGTATTTTTGTGTTAATTAGAAACATATATACACGATTGAACAGAATTTATTTTTCTTATTGCTAAAATCGTTTATGGTCTGTCAGCGATGGAGCATCTTTAAGTAAAAGTACAGAAAACTCCAAACGACATTTGATACTCTATAGAATCTGTTGTTTAATGTGTTTTCGTCAGCTGTCGCTATATTGCGGTGATTTGTTTTGCCAAACAAAAGTCAGCAGTTAAACTATATAAAATTGGAATCCAATCTGTGGCGTATACTATTACACGTTTTTATGACCTCGATTCGATGACATAATTCCGAGGCAAAACATCGTTTGAAAGACTGACATATTTGCAACACGGTTGGCATCTTTCAGTTTACATGAGCATGTTTTGTGTAAATGATGCAAGAAAAAAATATACATACATGATCAGTGTGTTAAAATATAAGTCGAAAACTCGCCACTTTTGTCTTTCTTAACCGTCGCCAAAATATAGTCCATGTTTTAAGACACTGACCATGTATTCGCTATATAAAAGTTAAAAGTTTGTCATCTCAGTTACAGTTACTTCTCAGCTCTATGTGTAACAGAAAACGTTTGAAACTACACAACGTATTTTCTTTTTAATTTAAAAGATGCTCCACCGCCGACGAATGGTATTCCTATCTCTATCAAAAACAGGAGCACACGAATTAGTATTTTTTCTGTTACAAACGTAACATATTTTACGCAATTACTACTATTGAAAAGTTTGAACTTCCTATTTTAATTAAGAATAAAAAAAAATTATAATTATTTGCGTCCCGAAAAAAATCCATGTCACTATGTCTTATATGGAATGAGGTACTGATTACGCATGTACCAAAAGCAAAACAAATTATTCTATGAGTATTTTTGTGTTAATTAGACATATATACATGATTAAACATCAGTTATTGTTCAAACGATGGGTACCATTTATGCTCTGTCGGCGGTGGAGCATCTTCAAAGGCTCACTATGAACCAAAAGTTCAAAAGTCACAAAATCTGTACTAGTGGCATCAGACATGTTTAAACGGTAAACAAATGTAAAATTCCTTGTACAAATCTGGCATATATTAGTAAGTGCAAAATGAAAACTTTGTCATTTGGCTCGTAATATAACCTCGTCTTAGCTCATCAATCGACATTTTCTAACGTTACAGTTGTTATTCTTTTCTTAACTTTCATAACTTTTTTTTCCTTTTGAAATAATAGAATTTACACTTCCTGGAATCTGCCGAGAGGTTTACATCTCGATGGATATGACATAAGTATGTCCTCTAAGTGACTATTTTGCGCCATGTGTCATATGTAATAGAAAACGTCCCCGTGATCTATGTTCTACTTCGGCTTTGTTGCATCCTGTTCTCCTGACGTTAATTACCGAGGGCCATGAGTCCAGCCTTATCACAACTCTTGCTATATTGAACTAGTGTTTTGTATTTGGCTAGTGTTGTAACCTCATTGATATTATGTTCTGGTGTTATAATTGTTATTAATACACTTTTGTTTCCTTTCAGAACCGTAGCGGGCCTTTCAGTGCTTATCTTGGTTTTGTAGGATTGAATTTCCCACCAGGGAATATATCCAATATCGTGTATCTAGAGCATGGTAAGAGTTCCTTCCCTTTCCAACAATACAGCCCCGAATCCGTGTTTCTTATGAACGCTGCCATTATACTAAACCCACTAGCTGGTACAATGAGTATATCACAATTTACTAATATATGAAAGTCCAACAACTGCTTCTGGAAACCTTCATCCGGGTCATTTATGTGAGGCTGGTCGATATGTGTTATGTTACCAGGGGTGTCGATCAGGTTGCCAGGGTAACGGGCCTTAGCAACATATTTTATACTGTCAGTATCGGATGCAATAAACAGGTCGTATTCATCATGATTTAAAGAATCGAAAAACTTCCATAATGGCTCCAAAAATTTAACAGGCCCTACTGCATCAAGCGGCATATTCGGGTTTTGTCCTACTCGAATGTGCGCGCACGCAATCTTGTTCCGTTTCCGTTGCGCAATATGATGACTTTTTAAAACATTGACGAATTGTGGCGATAATTCAAACATGAATTTATATAAGTGCTTATAAATATCTGCTTGGTGATAATGTGTGATCCAGGGAATTTCTGATGCAACGTTTGGCCTCTGTCGGATGTTGTATGTCAAATCCCAGTTCATTCGCACAAAACTCACATCGTGTTTAAAGTAAGAACTGATGTCTTTCTCTCCTGTTAAATGTTTTAAAACTCTTTTATGATTATTATGGAGTAGATTGTGATAGGAATGGGTTCCGTTTGTCAGAGCAGACGAATTGTACCTCCAGTCGAAGTTAGAAGATACCAAGTGATCATGGAGAAGACTCGGTTTGTCAAAGTGGATTCGAAAATGCCGTTTTGTAAGTATGGAAATGGCGAATGTGGTCATAATCCCGACTAATCTATCGGACCATCCCCCACAATCACCTCTCCATTCTCTAGAACAATCATATACAAGGTAGGAAGGGCATGTGCTGTTATTTAACGATAAGATGTGCTCATCCAAAAGAGTCTTAAATGCAAAGCTGTCCGAATTCAATTGAGGTTTGTGATATGATTCTCCATCCCGTACCTGCTTTTCTACAGGTATTTCTCCGAGGCCTATATCGTAGTTACAAGTTGTCGCCAGTAGCACCATTAGGGTGGTTACCGTAGCCATGGGGATCCACTGATAACGACACTAAAATAAATATGATACAAAAGTATTGCATTTTGAAATAATATTAATTAATGTATTGAAAAATATCAATATACAAATAAAAGTATATTTTCATAGACAGAGAGACAACTTCCTAAATATACAAAAAAAGTATGAGTTAAAAACAAACGAGAATAAGAAAACAATACATGTAATAAATATGAACAAACAGAAACAGGGCCCTGTTGTTTAAAAGATGATTAAGGCTATCATGTTAAGGCTTGTTAAGGCTTGTTAAACGACATTTTTAAAAATAAAGATCAATAAAAAATTCTTTGAAAAACTGACAAACTTTTATACAATTCTGAAGTATTACATTTTTTATTCACTTGTTCATTTTAGAGAAGATATAATTTCAGTCTTTGCAGCAAATGAAATTGAAAATTACTTATCACATATACATACTTACAGGAAACAAGATCCAGCCCATCTGAGCCAAGTGATATCTGTATCAACCTCCTCCTCTCCTAACAATTGTCGTACAGTACTCCATGTTACGTCGTAGCACTCTCGGAGCTACGTTTGCAAGAGTGACATTTGATGAGTGGCCAATGTGTTACAATAAAAGTACTTGGTTTGTATAATGTTTGCTTCTTTTCAACACCCATAATTATTGATTTGTAATTTTCAGGCTAAATCTATCCATGAACATTTCATCACAAGCGTCAACATATGTTCAAATATATACACAAATTCTACTTACAACTGTACCAATAATTAATTTTTCAGTGAAATATTGTTTTTCCGTCTTATTATTGTGGCATATGTTGTCAAGTCATGAAGAAAAGATGGAGTGAAGTCTTCCTGTTGAGCGGTCATTGTCAAGGTATGTTGGTTATAAATAGAGAGTTAAAATACTTACATGTACCATACAGATTGCATGATCTAAGGTAAAACATGTCTATCTCCATGACAACTGATTTCTGTAGCAAATCGCATGTTATAGAATTATCTGCGTTTGTGGGTAGGTATTGATTGTGAAGTCTTTTGTTTGCTAGCGGAACGTAATACTTTTTGTTGAAAAAGAGATTTGTGCCCATAAAATGGATACCTACCCGCAAAGGAGCTAATTTTGTAATATACAAAGACGGAATCCATTAACTAAAGTGTGTAATATAGAAATGTTTCCATTTATTGATTGTGTCAGGTTTGTACAAAAATAGTATCTGCGAAAGAAAACACTGCGGCCTTTTAAGTTATTCAAATGTAAAAGGGATCACGATCAGAATTAGTGTTGACCATTTTCATCTATGTCATGTCAATGTTTTTCCTTCTGTCTCATGGATAACACAGTGTTTTAGCTTCTATGGTATAAATCGAAGATAAATAACAACTAACTCCAATAATGATTTAGTTTTATTCATGTGAACACATATGTATGGTCTAGTACAAGTACCGTCATCTTCATATAACATTCAAAATGTATCATTAAAATGACATAACTTTATAACAAAAAGACAACTAAAATAAATCATATCTCCCATCAAACTGACTTGATGGAATCTATTTATGTTTTAATTAACTATCTTTATTTTGTAGCATTTAATAACGTGAAAAATGTCTTATATTGTGCGATCTAGTATCAAAACTTGACATTTTATGATTTTTTTCCCAAAAATAAAATGAATTTTGTTTTCAATAATGAGGAGCGATTGTAAAATAAACTCGTAATGATGTACATATTTATTATAATTTCATATTAATATGAAAATGCGTAATCAGCCTTTTTTAAAAAATCTTTAGTGTGATGAATAGGTATTTAAGGCCATGATAATTCCAAGTTCTAGATTATAATTTGATTAATAATCAACTCAATTAATGTGACATTTTTTGAAAACGATAATATCAAAATTAAAAACGATAAATAGTAGTAGTAGGAATGCTTTGCTTATACATTTGATATATATCAGTATGCAAAATATTATGCGTAAAACAGACTATTTTCCAATAGAGATATGTTATATAGTTATCTAGTACATTATCTAAACGGTTGACCAATGGGGGTATCTTTTACTATGGATTAAAGGAAGACGTTTGGTCCCTGTGGTAAAACTTTTTAAATGAATCTCTTCAACCATAACATCTTCTATGTCTTGAGTAATAAATATCACAAATTATTATATCACAATTAATTATAGATGATATGTAAATGATATAAAAACGCATTAATGAAAACGTAACGGAGTACATGTGTATATCTACTTAACATAGATAAATTAGCTTTATAAAGGCCCTCTACCTTTCTGAAACGAAAAGTTAAGTTTCTTAACATAATAAAATTGATATCGATAGCCTAAGCTTAGGTAAGAACATCAAACAAAAGCAAATTATCGTGTTCTCCATGTTAATAGTCAAGATTCATTTCGCTGTTTTTCCTGTCTGGCGCAGTGATTTTACAATAATTAATTTTTCTTTGTTTTCATACCAAATCTGGCTTTCTGATAGGCCAATATTTTTTTTGCATACCACTATGAAAAAAAATCCGAGAATGGCGCGAAACCCCGACGTTAACGTGACGTCACGATAGAGACATTGACGTTGCGTATTGATTCGGAAAAAAGAATCCCTTGAAAAACCACTAAAATGTTACATTTAAACATACTTCATTTTATCAAATAGAGTATAAAATTAATTATAAGTATTGATGTCACTATTTTTTAATTTTATCGGGTTATGAAAAAAAAATGTTTGCAAACGCGGATTCACACAGTTTGCAAACAATTTTTTTTCATACCCCGATAAAATTAAAAAATAGTGTAGTGACATCAATGCTTAAGTAAGTAGGACGATATCAGGTAATATATAATAAGACCCGCGTTATGAAAATTAAGTTAATTTTATCTAAATATTTTATTGTTTAGAAGATTGTAAAATAATAACTTTTGGGACTCTATATAATTATCAATCTCGTTTTACATTATCGTTTTAAAATTTAAAAGTCGTTTCGGAAACCTATGTGGTCTTTGATGTCTTTAAAAACGTTATTTCAATACGTTAAAAGTCATCTAATCTAACAAAAAATAACGATTCACTAGTAAATCAACGAAGGATTGTTGAAAGAACTAAAATTCACAGTTTTCTATATCCGTACTAATATTTTAGCTAAAAATGTATATATATGCACATGGTGATTTAGTATTATTATCCAAAACTAACTGTCTAAAATAATAAAGTTAATCGACATAGAGAATAAGATAAAAATAATGCTACCAGTTCTATTTATACTACTAAAATAGTATTACTTTGAAAACGTGTTGACTGCTTAAATACAATTTCTGCGTATAAAAATGCATATGTTTATCTCTAAAACCTGATTACTTAAATATGATTACCGCTAAAATATTAATACTGCTAAAACCTTTTTCAATTTACAACAAATAACAAATTCAATTTAGTACAGGGCGAACTGTGATTTCTATATCTATACAATATGCACACATAGTTGTGTTTTATACTGTAAATCAACTTTCTTTCGCTTATAAATTTCGCGATTTCCTTTAAAAAAAAATCGCTTAGATTTGTATCATGGAATTTCCCATTGAATGGATCAAACGAATTAATACACGTTTGAGTGATGTTGATATCAATTCGCGGAGATAAACTTATGCAAAATAACTTTTTATCGCGAAATCCTCAAAATTAAATCGCACGCGAAAAAAGTTGGTTTACAATATATTCATATGGCTCTAAAAATACTACATACATCAATGAAATCTACACCACTATGTGGTATTTACCATTATATAGTTATTCTTATTTCCGAGGGATTAAATATTTGAGGTCAAGGTTATTTCCGCGAAATTAACTACCCGCAAATAAAATGGCAAGAATGATAGGTACATGTAAGAGAGTTGACAAATCCGTGCTTATCCTTGGTATTTTTTTCGGGAATTAGTATCAAAGAGGAGATTGTGAAATTCTCTCCGCGAAATTAAACACTTTATATTATACAAGATTCTTTGTTTCAACAATAATCAAGTATTGTAGTTGAGTTGCGAAATTGTTACCAACTTCTATGACGTTATGGCCATACTATATAATAATGTGTCTATGAATCCAATCAAATTATTGCAAATTGGAAGTGAAATATGATCATTAAAATAATAAAAAAACACCAGTATAATGTTAAAAGAATAAAATACTGATTTCCTCCTTCAAAGTTCATAATGAACTGTTTTAATATTAAATAGAAGAGTTCAAATTTGAATTTCAGGGGTAAGTGAATATTCAACATTTCAATCGTATACTATTTGTACAGAAATACTGTTTAAAACTACAGATCTGTATAACAACATTATCAAAACAAAAATTACGCGAGATCTATAAGTATATGTATTTTAAAATTAACACCGGAATGTCTTTCTTCGTTAGATAAAAGATTAATAATAAAAATTGACAACTTCGTTAAAAAACTATATTGTTTTTAAAACTGTCATATAAAAGTCCGATAGAGATATAGATTAAACTCCATAAAGGAATATAGGATGGGTTTATCAGCTATGACGGTATATATACATCGGTTTTGAACTTAACCGAAGTATATTAACGATTTGCTGCAATTTATACAACCATTCATCAATGAAGTTATAAGGAAGCCCAACCACATTGAGATGCTAATCTCTGATTGGTTAAATTGAATCAGATAGACAACGTTGATTGGCTTATCGAATTTTTGTAAAGTGCCTAGTGACCATGAGATCATGTTGATATCACATTTATTAAATACCTATATATGTACGTATACTTCAAAAGTTAATAATCATAAAATATACTTTTCAATGTGTTTGTGTCTGAACCTATGACAAAACAGCAGTATATAAGTTATAAAGTTCTCAGATGCTATCTAGCGTGCAACAATAATAATAGTCAGGAGCAGAGGAATTGATGAGATCCCACATAATTATACTCTTTAGTAATTTTATAACTACATAATGTAAAGCTATCTAGCATCAATATATGGGATTACAATGTGGTTCACTTCATATACTGTAAAATCTGTTTTAGCAACCATCTCTACAAAGACAACCTGGTCATGTTCTTATTTGCTTACAGCTCGTGACTTTTTTAACTTTCAAAAATAACCCAATCGTGTGAAATAAATTCCATATCCAACAAGAAGTCATTATGGAACCTCTATAAACGGCTTGTTAGAGAAAGCAACAATTACAATTAGTTATTACAAATACTAGTATATGTTGCTTAATGAATTCTTAAACAATGCTAATGGATTTTGTTTGCAAAATTGTATGCAGCATGGTTTTCACTTATTTCATTAAATATCGTCAACTAAATTCTCGTGCAAACACACAGTATTAGCAAGTGAGAATGGTACATGTATGAATTATCAAAAGACATATATAACATGAAATTGTCCACAAACTGAGCGTTTAGAAATTATTATTTGCACGAGAAAGACATCAATTGTTATAATACTTATTTCAGTTAATCCTGAATTATTGCAATCCTAATTATTGTAATTCTAATTAATTGTAATTCTAATTAAGATTAATGTTCATGGTAACAATTACTAAAACAATAAAGAAATAATCAGTCAACAGCAGTTAGTTTTGTTTCAATATTGACTCTTTCACCCCTAAAATTTCACAATGGACTGGCCCTGTCTTTGATTTAGAAGAGCCTAAATGTATTTACATGGGTGAATTAGTTAATTTCAAACAATGTTAAATCACTTTCTCATTTTACAAAAATTATGTTTAGACATATCGAGGAATAAAATTATTTCGAGAACGTTTACCTAGATTAGAAAAATAACAGCAGCAGCAGGACGTTCTTATTCAAGTAAAAAGAGCGAGGATACAAACTTACGATTGTCCAACTAAAATAAACACCTAGAGAAAATGATAAAATACTTGATTTACAAAACTATTGCTCTATAAAAGTATACGGTTCGTATGTTAAAATCATTTTATATATTAACAAATATATACAATGCGGTGACAAGATAAAGTAATCAGCATAGTTTTTTTAACTTTTAAAAATTCATTAAAATCGTATTAAATTAAATGTACAGCAATCTTGATTGCATTTAAATGATCTATCAAAATGCCACGTTAATCATATCTGATCGAAAAAATATATCATGCATGATAACTTATCAAATTCACATCACGTACTATAGATATAAAAGATGTAGCCGGTTATTTTCGCGGTTCTGACATGAAAGATGAAAATGAAATTTTAATATTCAGCGATCTGGTCTGAAAGACTATACAAGTATCTCCTGATTAAGTGTCTCTAAGCATAAATAATTCTCTTTTTTTCTTACCATATCGTCATATTCCGAAAATTTCATCCCCGCGAAAATTACTATCATATATTCGGTAATAAGTGTATCAAATTCAGCAGCACGTTTTTATAAAAGATCATCCTAAAAATGCAGCAGAAATATGAATAGGCAGTGTTAAATGTACACGAAGGTCAAGGGGCAAGGGGCAAAGGTTATTATCAATGAGTCATTATGTGCTTGTCAACAGTGGAAGACAGAAAACTGGTAACCATATGTCAATAACAATCAATTTCGGTTAGAAGATATTGTACATGGTGTAATTTTCTCCTGAGAAAATAACAAACTGTACTTCAAACATAGCGACAATCTTATTCTTGCTGGTTGATACTGTAATCGCACATAATCATGTGGTTCTCATATTTAATCATTTTAAACGAAGATATATTTCAATATGATAACTAGTATGTTAATTACATTTCACGTAAAACGGCAATTATGGGGGATACGATAATTGAGCAAACAATTTTAAAATTCAGTTCACACAACAAAGTGAATGCCCTAAAATCAGTAATTTTGTATTTGCAAATCACAGAGTAATCTGTTCTTGCGGGTAGGTATTGATTGTGACGTCACATGTTTCCGAGCTTAATGTCATACTTTTCAGAGAAAATGATTTCGCTAACAAACAAATGACGTCATAATGGATACCTACTTGCAAGGGAGCTAGATAGCACTGTAATATGCAAAGACGGAATAACATTCAAAATGCAAAATTAAAATGGCACCATTTCATAACAAAATTAACCATTAAAATCATTCATATCTCCCATCAAACTGAATTAATTAAAGTCTGAACTACCTTTATTTTTTAAATGATACCTACAATGAATACCTACCCGCAATAGAGATAACTCTACAAGATGTGATCACGGTATATTACAGTATACCCTTCAGATAACTCAAGGTAGTGTTATGATCATAGCATGGCATTTTTTGATGTAATAGAATCATTTTGGCGATCAAGTGCACTCAACGCTTTTCATTTCTAGATCTATACTTATGCTGATTAAACACATGAAGGTAATCAAAACGACCATTTCAAGTATTTCATATTAAAAATGATGTACTAGTTTTCCATTAGTTTCCATTTAAGTGTATATTATTTTAGATGACAATGGCTTATGTGAGTGCTACTCGGAACGGAGATATTACCTCTATTTTAGTTTCCTCTGGAGATATGTTCATACGAATTGCATATTATATTGTCACAATAGTTAATATACCTATTTACAATTCACCAGCAGATAATTTATATGAGTTTATCAATAACAAACGAGGAAGGTAAGAAAGTTATGGCAATTATAAAGCAATGGAATCGTGTCACAAGAAATCACATATTATATTAATTGCTTTGGTATACATGTAGATCTTCTTGAAAGTAGTCTCCTCAATGTAACAAATACTGCTTGTCCTCTACGTCATACATGTATAGTACAAGTTATCTGTATTCTGTATGTATATTCTACAAGATTATCTGCTCTTATGGGTATGTAATTATTGCTATGTCATGTGTTTGTGGGAGTAACGTCATATTCTGTGGAGAAAACCCACAAAAACCAATGATATGTAACAGGAGAGGAGAAAACGTAGCCGCCAGACCAGGATTCGAACCCGGGACCTCCGAACACTAGTCGAATACTTTAACGCTGAGCTACCTGGTCACCTATGAACGACCCAGTCCAATCCTGCCACACTCCTCCCTCCTTTTTCAAAGTCTTCGCGAAGACATACAAGGCCCTCATAACACCACCGTATGTATAATTAGTTGAGCGCCAATTTTGTAACAGAAGAGGAGGAAATGTAGCGGCCAGATTGGGATTCGAACCAGAGACCTCCAAACATTAGCTATACATAGTCGAATGTTTTACCGCTGAGCTACCTGGTCACCGATGAACGACCCAGTCCAATCCCGTCACTGATGTAACAATCCGTATCTATCATCTAGACCATTACACCTTATAAATGTCTTACTGGTCTAAAACAAATATGTGTGACAGTAAGCTACTGACAAACATCTTTAAGGAATTGTCTTACATGACCAGTATCCTAACTCAGAAACGATCCATTTTAGCTTTAACTTCCTCCTCGTCCTCTCTACCCTGTTCCTCTTTGATCGCACTCCTAATCTTGGCCCAATTTTTACGTGCGGGAGATTTCCCCGGATATAATGAGCTGGCAGAACTGAACGTGCCTCCTGCACCTGTCAAAGCACAACCCATCATCAATAAGACTTGTTCTTAAAATTAAAGACTGAAATGGTGACCTTATCAACTTACATTTGATAGGATACTTTAAAATTGAAAAGATTAAAAAAAAAGAGAGAAAAAATGCTTTCCTAATTTGGAAAGTTCAGTGTTCTTCAAAGACTGTATAACAAGTTATTATCGCGGGTCAAATTTTAGTTACTTTGACTAAAAATGAAAAAAATCAATTTTAGTGGTTTTCGTGACTTGGCCATAATATCTACTCTTTATATATATTTTTTCGCAATAAGAATTCCACGACTTGCCATAATGATATATATATACATATATCTTCTTAATCATTATCGCAATAATTTCATGGATCAGATTTCGCCGTGACAATAACTACACAACAGTAAATGATACAAATGCATGTACATAGGGCAATGGGATGTATTACTTACCATTCCTATTGGGCCTCCGTGGTCCCCCAATCATTGACTCAACGTCCTCGAAATCGTCCTGTAGGTCAGTCAGGTTCACACGTTTCTCCTTCCCAACTGTTAAATAGAAATGTAACTTTTACGATGTCACGTTTCCACTTACCAACTGTTAAATAAAGATCGAACATTTACGATGTCGTGTTTTCTCCTTACCAACTGTTAAATAAAAATCGAAAATTTACGATGTAATGTTTCTCCTTCCAAACTGTTATATAAAGATCGAACTTTTACGATGTCACGTTTCTCCTTACCAAATATTAAATAAAAACCGCACTTTTACGATATCACGTTTCTCCTAAGTATCAACTGTTAAATAAAGATAGATCTTTTACAATCTCACGTTTCCGCTTACCAACTATTAAATAAAGATCGAAAATATACGATGTCATGTTCCTCCTTCCAAACAGTTAAATAAAGATCGAACTTTTACGATGTCACGTTTCTCCTTAACAATATTTAAATAAAGATTGAACTTTTACGATGTCACATTTCCCCTTACCAACTGTTAAATAAAGATCGAAAATTTACGATGTCACGTTTCTCCTTACCAAATATTAAATAAAGAACGAACTTTTACGATATCACGTTTCCCCTTACCAACTGTTTAATAAAGATCGAACTTTTACTATGCAACGTTTCTCCATTCTCTCAAATGCTAAGTGAAGATCAAACTTTTTATTATGCCATTTTAGATAGGCTTTGCTTCTAATACTGAACGGACATAATGTGCACTAACATTAATATTTGTTTCAATTTTTCAGAACAAAATATGGCGACAGTACATGTTCAACGTGGTTTAAAACACTGCCATTGATTGAAAGGATACTCTTAGCCCATGAGAAATACAGTGAAGTTTTCAGAGCAGTTTTCAAGACTGTTTTCATAATTTGCGCGTAAACCGCAGGTGGAAACGGTGGTATGTGCCAATGTATTTTAAGCATGAGCCAATATATAGGGACCAAAAAGCAAAACAAGAAATAGATTCTAGGAAAACCAACTTTTGGCAAGGGTTGTGTGAATGTGTGAGGACGGTGGATATTTCATTAGATGGATGACTCTTCAAAATGATTAAATTTAGGTTTGGCAATATCATATGTGGGCAACGTGCAATGTGAAGTTTTTTGAAGTTCAAGTCTGTTTAGGTTATTTATGCGTGATTTTTGTTGTATTTTTGTATATTTTGTTGCATTATTCTATACAAGTTGACAGCTTTCAGGTAAAGAGAAAATTCAATTCACATGTGTTTGATATGACCTCCAAATTAGCTTTAAAGGAGGAAAACCTGTTCAACAGTGATAACGTTAAGGTGGGATTACATTTGCTTTGCATTTCCAGTAGAGATGTAAGTGTACAAGTAATTGTGCTGTACTTGTAAACCCAGTTTAACTTTGAAAGCTTACCGAAGTTTTGGTTATCCCAACTGTATGACATATGTTCATTGATTTTCTCTCCTTTCTGTCTCAAATCCAGTCTGGTTTTCCTCAGTGGAGCGTCTATGCCTTTTACTCCCTGTCGTGTGTTTCTTTTGGACCACTCTCTCGTCTTGTGCTGAAATTAGATTTGTAAGTATAGTATAACTTACTAAAACTGGTTCTTGTTTAATCCGGATCCCTACGTGTTCCAGTGTAAATTAATGAGTAATAGTAATTGGTAATTTCTTAACTAAGTCGTTTCACAAAACATGAAATTAAGTCACCACGAAAAAAAAGTTGTTTTAAAGTACCACTCTATGTCTTTAAGCATTATTCTCAATATCGTTTAGGGTTATGAAGTCATAGACAAAAAACGGAAGGAAATTCTTCCTAGACATGAAGCGCGTCTATGAAAAAGAATGTCCGTCCATTTTTTGTCTATGACTTCATAACCCCAAAAGATATTGAGAATAATGCTTAAAACTTAATTCAGATAACTCAATCAGGTACTTTTTTTTTTAAAGAAGGCATACGTTTCCGTAATTTTACATACTTTTACAATAAAACAAATTGAGTTGTGGCACATTGATATCTTATCCAATAATTCAGTTTGGCCAATGATTGTGCTGCTTTAAAAGTCCCACGTGAAAACGTTTTGTATTTATGACGTCATAATATGTGATGTACAATTCTTTTGGTCTATGGAAAAATAACCTCAAATATCTAACCAATAGAAACGGGTGAAATATAAGAAACACAATTATATAAGTATAACTTACCCGAGTCTCAGCCTCTTTCCGCCGTTTTTCCTCTTCTAAAGCCTCCTCCTTCTGAAGCACAGTCATCTCTGCTAGCTTCTGTTGAACTTGGTTCTTCACTTTAAACAATAAAAACATGGAATAAAAATAAAAACTAAATAAAAACTAATGTCAGCAGATGTTTAACTTAAATGGGTATAGAGTATATGCTTATATTCCATAATTGGGGCCGAAGTGGCCGACTGGTTAAGATGTACTGGCATATTACCACAAGCCCTCCAACTCTGCGATTTTCAAATCCATATAGGGCAGTTGCCAGGTACTGAGTACTAGTCGGTTGTTTCTCTCAGGGTTCTTTGGCTTTCCTCCAACAACTAAACTCTGACACATCCTTAAATGACCCTGGTTGTTAATAGGACATGAAACCATTCAAATCAAACCAATATTCCATAATCTGTACTAGTGGTAGAAAAACCAAAAGTCCTGGGGAAAATCATTAAACTGGCCAGTCTGATGATCTTGTGACCCAGAGTTTTGGAGAGCTAATGTTAGAATGTGTTTTACCTGAACCACAACACTCCTCTGTAAGTAAACCTCTCCCCTTATGATAACTCTCCAAACATTCATCCTTCAGCCAAAGGATTGAAAAAACTAGGAACAAGTTGTTTTTTTTTTAAATTGTTTATGATATTGCAGACATGAAACTGTGCACCAAATTAAGCTTTCAAATAATTTTGTGGACAGTTACATTTGTAAATTAAACCAAGGAAAGAATATCATCAATGAAAAGTTACAGTACATAGTATAATTCATATAGCTAACGATGTAAAGCCTTTAATGTGAACCAACTTATTTACACATACGATAAAATTTTGGGAGTTTTGCTGAAAATCACGAAAACAAATATCAGCAAAAATGTTTCAAGTAAAGTTAACCAGTAATGCACCAAGAACGTAGTAAAAAGTTTCGATAGTAATGTTAAATCGTCAAAAAATATTTATCCGTGAAAACAACAAATTACATCACTGAAAAAATATGTTGATTAACTGGTTTGGATTTTATTAGTTAAACGTCCTATTAACAGCCAGGGTTATGTAAGGACGTGTCAGGTTTGTTGGTAGAGGAAAGCCAGAGTACCCAGATAAAATACCGACCAGTGGTCAGTACTTGGCAACTGCCCCACATGGGATTGCAAAGTACTGACCACTGGTTGGTGTTTTTTCTCCAGGTACTCCGGCTTTTCAGTTGATTTACAATTTTATTATTTCCAATAAAGATGTTATAACATAGACTGACCTGTGGGATCTTTGAGCCTAGCCAGTGCTGTGACGTTGATGATGAGTAACCAGCAGGGTGTGGCCGTGATGTCCTTCTCGTCCTTCACGAAGCTGATACCCACAATGCTTTGGTGTTGTAGCAGACTGATGTGTTCGTTATAACATCCTTGTTTTAGTTTGATAGCCATCTGACTCTTCAGTTCCTCCATGTCAAACACCTTCAAATCAAATATTGAAGTAAGGTTATATAATAATGCAGTATTTTTGGTATTTTGTTGGTTATTTAAAAACTTTTTGCAATTTGACGTGAATTGACAATGTTGCAGAAAATTTGATAACCTTTAAATGCAAAACTTGATGAAACATATATATATTTATCACATAATCCTCCTGATATCCAGTGATTTCGCCCGTGTAATATTTTTGCGTATTTCACTAATATGTCACTAGTGTAATATGACCTGGAGCAATTTTCATTGGCTAAAAATTCATTGTGACGTCAGACAGAAACAATGAAATGACGTGCGGAAAAATGACATGAAGTCAGGATAACAATGACGGTGGGACAAAATGGCGGCCTCTGCTGGATTTTCGGAATACATTTTGACGTGAAATTCTTTGTTATGCAGGTATTTGTAGTTATGTGATAAAAAGTATTTTAAATTTGTGTTCATTTCATATGAGATTTTATGAAACTCGTCTCGAAGTTTTAATTTTTGCTCGCCAAGGTTTGCAAAAATAATAACTTCTTAGACTCGTTTCATAAAACCTCATATGAAATGAACACTCATGTAAGATCCTATATATATGAGACCTAATTCAATACAATATTCTACCATTAATAAGTCCCCATTCGGCAATAAGTCTCAAACCCTTTTGTCAAGTTTTTAGAACTAAAGTCATGTCAGGCAACAAGCCCCCTCCCTATATTCTTCTTCTGTTTGCTCGTAACTTCGTTTTGAAAACAAGAATGAATGGATATCCATCTGACTTTCTTTAATGCACTTATATAGCAAGACCATCATTTAAAATTTGAGAAAATCTAATCATATGCCTTGAACTGAAGACAACAGTTATACACAGCACTAGTGAATATGTACCATATGCTGAACTAAACATGTTATACTGTGTGATCAATGGAAAATTTATTGACTATTGATGTAAAAGTATCTCTCGACCAAATTCCTACCTTGACTGACTCCCCAAGGGGTAAGTGACCGTTGTGTGTTAGAACATCCCCAGAAAAGCAGTGATTGGCCGGATCGTACCAATCCTTGACCACAATATCATTTTTTCCGAGTCTGGTTGCTAGGATACCACCATCATCGTCTCTCCTTAACTTCAAACCCTGTAGGAGAAAAGTGAACTTTAGCTTGTAAAAACAGGACAAGGGAAATCATTGCTGTTGAATGGGACTAATTCATGTTCAACATGATACCCGATAACATCTATGCTGTACTAATATAGTATCTCCAATGACGATGGAACGTAACTCTTTGTAATTTTCCTGCTGCAATGATGTTGGAGCGGAATATCATCTTTTAAAGTAATTTCATGACCAATAGAAACAGCAGTCCAGTACAATCTTTATCAGGTATCACATGGTCCGTGAATTATAGTCCCATTGGATGATATCTAAGTTTGGACCTTTTGTAGCTAGGCCATAGTAGCCATCTTATATTGTATATGTACCTTTCCTATGTAGCTCCTGTACTCTTCTGTAACTGTGTCTCGCCGACTATTCCGGAACACTCCAAGTCCAATCCTAAATTTGGTATAAAGGAAAAAGATATAAATGAAA
>SAYR01031074.1:208764-231631 GCA_004382745.1 Argopecten irradians irradians
TGTTTTAGTTTGATAGCCATCTGACTCTTCAGTTCCTCCATGTCAAACACCTTCAAATCAAATATTGAAGTTAGGTTATATAATAATGCAGTATTGTGGTATTTTGTTGGGTTTCTGTTTTTGCAATTTGACAATGTTGCAGAAATTTGATAACCTTTAAATGCAAAACTTGATGGAACACATACACATATATATAAGACCTAATTTAGTACCATATTCTACCATTGATAATCCCCTACTCGCAATAAGCCCCAAACCCTTTTGTAATTTATGTAATTCTGAAAATGAAACAATAACTCATATTTTATGGGAGTGTAAAGAAGTACAAAACCTTTTAGATTGTTTCACAGCTCTACTTGATGTTTTATTCATTCCTTTTGGTTTCAATAAACAAACTTTTATTTTTGGTCTACATTCCTCCAACTCCATTTCCTTCAAAGCTGTCAATGAAATTCTGCTAGTTATAAAACAGTATATTTATAGAATGAGATGTCTCCATAAGTCTCTCAGTAATAATGGTCTTGTCAATTCTTTAAAAGATTATTATGATACTAAAAAATATATAGCTTACAGCCAAGGAGAAAGAGCAAAAATTTAATTTGAGAAAGACTGGAAAAAATGGGAAAAAATAGCTAAACTTTAACCTTTTATTCGTACACCTCACCCTGAAATATTCGCAATATGATAATCATATTCAGATTTTTTTTTTGATTTTTTTTATTATTTATTTATTCATTGTTATCATTTTTTTGTTTTTGCCGATATAACTTCTTATTTCTTCGAACTTCGCTTACTGTACGTGCCACTCTAAATACCATCTCTCTGTCTACCCCTCCCCTTTATCTATCTTTTTTTTTCTCTCTCTCTCTTTCTTTC
This sequence comes from Argopecten irradians irradians, assembly GCA_004382745.1. NCBI lineage: Eukaryota > Metazoa > Mollusca > Bivalvia > Pectinida > Pectinidae > Argopecten > Argopecten irradians. The sequence goes on from SAYR01031074.1 coordinate 209,641, forward strand.
CTTTCTCTTTGTTTTTCTTTTCTGTTTTTTGTTTTTCGTCTTTCTCTGTGTATATTTGATAGTATAAGGTGTATGTGTGTGTATGTGAAGAATAAATGTGTCCTCGTTTGTCATGTGAAATGTGTTATAAAATTTGAAAAAATAAAAAATTACAAAAAAACAAAAAAAACCTTTTGCCAAGTTTATAGAACAACAGCCATGTCTGGCAACAAGCCCCCTCCCTATATTCTTATTCTGTCGGCTCGTAACTTCGTTCTGAAAACATGAATGAATGGATATCCATCTGACTTTCCTTTATGCACTTCTATAGCAAGACCATCAAATTTAAAATTTGAGAAAATCTAATCATATGCCTTGAGCTGAAGACAACAGTTATACACAGTACTAGTGAATATGTCTTATATGCTGAGCTAAACATGTTATAACATGTGATCAATGGAAAATTTATTGACTATTGATGTAAAAGTATCCCTCGACCGAATTCCTACCTTGACCGACTCCCCAAGGGGTAAGTGACCGTTGTGTGTTAGAACGTCCCCAGAAAAGCAGTGATTGGCCGGATCATACCAATCCTTGACCACAATATCGTTTTTTCCCAGTCTGGTTGCTAGGATACCACCATCATCGTCTCTCCTTAACTTCAAACCCTGTTGGAGAAAAGTGAACTTTAGCTTGTACAAACAGAACAAGGGAATTCATTGCTATTGAATGGGACTAATTCATGTTCAATATGATACCCGATAACATCTGTGCTGTACTAGTTGGAGCAGAATATCATCTTTTAAAGTCATTTTATGACCAATAGAAACAGTAGTCCAGTACAATCTTTATCAGGTATCACATGGTCCGTGAACTATAGTCCCATTGGATGATATCTAAGTTTGGACCTTTTGTAGCTAGGCCATAGTAGCCATCTTATATTGTATATGTACCTTTCCTATGTAGCTCCTGTACTCTTCTGTAACTGTGTCTCGCCGACTATTCCGGAACACTCCAAGTCCAATCCTAAATTTGGTATAAAGGAAAAAGATATAAATGAAAGATATTCAAACATTATTTGACCAATTTTGTTGTCTTCAACTTCTTATTTTATAATGAATGAAAAGTGAGGATGTTTTTACTCATGTCCATGTATTAGCTATTTTAATATAATTTTAGATTAATCCTGTACATGTACACTGTGAAAGCTGACACCGAAAAAACTTCTCTATTTGACGACGTCTTAAATCTAAATTCGTTTCTGCATAAAATCTCCTGACACTTTTTCTAACTGCCTTTCCAAAAACGTTTGTACCAGTACATAATGAATATGTTTTTTAACTTACCTTTCTCCATCAAATTCTTCATAGGACATGTCGATTTTCACCTCTCGGTCAAGTATGTAAAATTTGGCCACTGGACGGTCATACTCCATATAAAGAATCTTACACCAAATATCTGGGTCAAGGTCGCCCCATTTTTGTAGCAGCTGATTCAGGTGATTCTGTAAATGCAGGTCAAGGTCAATATGGTACAAACTGATAGCAAGAGGAAGGACACATGTAACAGCTAGCTGATTCAAGTGGTCTTGCAAAATATAGGTCAAGGTCAATATGGAACAAAACTATAACAATAGGAAGGACACATGTAACAGCTGATTCATGTGATTCTGTAATTATAGGTCAAGGTCAATATGGTACAAAATGTAAACAAGAGGAAGGACACATGTACGTAACAGCTGATTCAGGTGATTCTGTAAATAAAGGTCAAGGTCAATATGGAACAAAACGATAACAATAGGAAGAACATAAGTAACACTGTATGTCCTGCTCAATTTCTTGGCTGTGACATGAATAAGTTGGGTTTGGTTTGTTTAGTTGAATGTCCTATCAACAGCCAGAATAATTAAATGACGTGTCAGGTTTAAGACATGGAGGAAAGCCAGAGTACCCAAAGAAAAACTACAGACTTACGACCAGTACCTGACAACTAACTCAAATGGGTTTCTAACTCGTGATTCTGAGGTGGAGGGCACGTGGTAATCAGGAGATATTAACTACTCGGTAGCTTTGTCTGGGCCAATTATAGCTGATTTGTTTTTATTACCTTACCTAATAATTGTTTATATAGAAACTAGATAAATGTTTCTGAAATAAATCATATTCCTTTCTTGCTATTGTGACCCAAAATTATGCAATGAACCTAAAAATATGAAAAATCATAAGACAACCAGGAAAAAAACTAATAAATATCTCTAAACATAAAATCAAGATGGGGTACATGGCACATTTAACTTTGAACTTATTATTCAAAGACTTTGCTTATTTGAGCTCTTTACAGTAGAGACTTCAATACCTGATACAGGAAACCAGAACTCTCCCTCTGGCCACGTTGACCTTGAAATTCAGGAATGTGACGACCTTGAAATTGTACATGATGGTCTGGTTGATGATGTGAAGGTGTGCCGTTGTAGTAATCAGGGCTAAAAATGACAAAACAGTTTAGCATACCTACATCTCTGTGAATATATCAGCATATTTAAGCAATATTTGACAAATGAAATTAATTAGACTACATATATGTGAAAATTATGCGATTATAAACTATCATGAGAAATTCAAGAATTAATAAATCATTGCAGGCAAAAATAAGCTATTTACCGTCCATATGTTGCTTTATTTTGGGTACATCCCAATCAAAATAAATTCATAAAAATTTCTCGTGACAATTTTATGACATTGTATCTTAATCAGAGACTCATATACAGCGCAATTAAATAATTACACTTTTCACAAATCTAACACTACTTACCTAGGGGAGTTATAGTCTTCGTCTATATGATCATAGAAACCTGAAAATTCAAGACTGGATACATGTGGAATAGGTGGGACTTCCCGAAATTCTCTTTCCCTTCGTCTAGCTACCTCCATCTCTCTCTCCCGCCTCTCAGCTTCCTCCACCTGTAAGTGTCATGATATCCAAACATTTATTCTTTTCAGATGTATTTTGATGGTTAAATATCAGACAAAAAAGTTAAAATGTAAACGTCAAATAATAACAACAATGACCACTTTTGTCGTTTATAAAATTGTCTGAAATCAAAGGATAATGCAAAACACGAAAAACTGGTCTTCATAGCCAAGTGGTCTTACCAATAAGTTACGCACAGGTCAAATAGTGTTGAAATTGATTTGATTTGGGACACTAAGAAAGTGGTCTTATTAAGCAGGTGGTCTTTATACAGATTTGGTTGCCAAGGAAGGTTTGATTGTAATTACATGTCGTTTAAATCTCATCTAAATCATATTTAACAATTTCACAGAAAGATTGTTATTTAGTAATTTCAAACGTCAATGAATTCATCAAGGTCATACCTGCGTTTGGTAGTTAAGTTTATCATGGTCATCACTTGACACCATCATATGGTACACTTTAGAATTTTCACGTGACAAGAAATCTCCGAAACCAGCCAACATTTCTTGGTCTCTCTGGTTTTGTTTCCGTATAGATAGAAACCGTCGCCTAGCAACGTATCTCCGTATAACACTCTGTAGAACCACAAGTTCCTCCACCATCATATCCAGAGAGAGATTCAATTTGTCTGTTTGCCAGTAACGTAGGAACACCTGAAGATTAGACAAAACACACCTTATTTAAATTTGAATAAAACATTAAAAACCAGCAATTTATGTAATAATCTTTTTTGTAATTTGAATGAGTCCCAGCGGAAAATTATGAGTCCGGTTTTATACTGGGAAAGCTAGATGTTGAACTGAATGTACAGGTCAGTGTTAATTCACATGCTATATAAACAGATCTGAAAATATGTTGGTATGTAGGTATAGAGAGATCTAAATGGCTACCTTCTTCCTGGTTATAACAGAAAAATATCTCACGGTATTCGACCCTACAATAAGCTCTTAAAATATTGAAGCAACTAAGGGGGTGCTTACCGGTAACAGAAACAAATCTAACAAATCATAAAATTATTCTACAGAGTAGCCAAAAATCAATTTTCAAAAGAAAACAGTTAAAGGAAACCAATTAGGTAACTTAATGCAAAAAGTCATATTAAATAAAGGGAGGTAACTTCTGACCTTCGTGTTTCCGAGTTCACAGTCTCTGATATCTGTAGCTTTAAGAATACGTAGACAGGCATTCTTCATAAAGGACGGTTCTATAACAGCTGTGGCGGGGAAACCAAGGAACTTGTACCTGGTAATAAAATTCAGTTTTATTTTTAAAGGAAGTATTGTCTATCATAATGAGTTATCTGCCCTTGCTGATATAAGTATTGATTTTTATGTCAATAATTAAAATATGAGAGAAACATTAATTTTTTGAAAGTTGTATATGCTATCCTCAACTGAATCATGAAAACAAACCTTTCCACAAATATATGATGAGGGAGACGCGTGGGAAATCCTTGTTTCCGTATCCGAGTGGTTTCCATGACTCCGGTACTCCGGAGCTGAGACAGGATCAACTTACTGTCGAAGTTATCTGGACTCTGGTTAGTGTTAGGCTTCAGACACCTAAAATGTCAATGTTTACAACATTCAAAATCAGTTATACCATATTTGACCCAATAAGTGGCTAGAGAACTTACAGATGCTCCATCACAGACAGAGCTTAAACGATACATTTGAACAATAACTGATGTGTAATTGTGTATCTATATATGTCTTATTAACGCAAAAAATAATATAAAACAATCTTATTTGCTTTTGGTGCATGTACAATGAGTACTTCATTCCATATAGGACATAGTGCCACTGAATTTTGTCGGGATGGAATTATTACTTTTAATATTTTTCTTGAAGTTAGATTAAAAGCTCAAACTTTTCTATGGTGGTAATGGTGTAAAGTAAGTAAATTTTATAACTGAAGAAAAATACTAAATCGTCTGTTCCTGTGTTTGATAGAGAAAGAATACCAATTGACAGCGATTGAGCATCTTTAAAGTGAAAAAATGAGGAGCACTAATAAAACAGAATCAGATTCGGGCTACCCTAGCTTTCACAAAATTAAATAAAGAACTCCAATTCTCTAAAGACTGGTGTTACATCCACATCAGTCTGTTGCAAATCCTTATTCTAATGTAAAATCTTAATCCACTGATAATTCAGCACATAATTTTTTAATCATCGTTTTTTAACATAATTCTTATATCCTTTTTTTTTACCGTAATTATTTTATCCTTGTTTTTGAATGTAATTCTTTAATCCTTGTTTTTGTAAGTATTTCTTTAATCCTTGAATTTAAACCTAAGTCTTTAATCCTTGTTTTTGAACACAAATTTGTAATCCTCGTTTTTGAACGTAATTCTTTAATCCTTGTTTTGAACGTATATGTAACTCTTTAATCCTTGTTTTCGAACATAATTTTTACCTGAAAATTCTAATTAGATTGCTACCCAATCCTAAAGAATAGCATAAAAGTGTATATTCTAACAAGATGTTTTAACTCATTCACTCCCTGAAGACACATTTAGGCTTTTCTTTATCAAAGTCTGGACCAGCCCATTGTGACATTTAGGGGGTAATGGGTTAATATCTTCATCAAAATAATGGACTGACCTGACAAAATGGGGTTCTGACGAGGTCAGTTTCTCCACCAGTTCTGACAGCGATATCTGGAATATGAATTAATATTTTGTATGATTAAGACTTAATTAAAACAAAGAATGTGTATAAAACCCTTGCTGTCATATGTTGACCAGAACAGAACAGGATCTTAAAATGAGTATGATTGCCATAAAAAGATGATGTTACATGAGTGGCTATGTGAAATGAATATAAAATGAGTTCAATAATTTGATATGCCACAAGCCTTTAGGCGAGTGGCATATCAAATTATTTAACGAGTTTGATAAATTTCATATCACAAATCACGAGTGTAAGATTCTATTTATCACAAAACTTATATAAATAGAATTATAAATTAAATTCAAATTTCATCTCTTTATAAAACAGAAGAAATCTGACTTGGATGTGACGTTTCCGTCTACTTAAACAATCATGCGACATCATATATAGATTATGACGTCAAAATTACATGTGACTTCATAATAGTGTTATTACACATGTGTCTTAAGATATTTATAACATGACCGTATGACATGACTTGGTGGGCCAGTTATATAATAAGAGATTTTATGAAACAAGTCTTAGAAGATTTTTATTTTGTAAGTCTAGAAGACCTATTTACCCTGAAATGAGCACTGGTTGTATTCTTTGGAGGGCCTGTCATTTGTTGCTGTCTTTCTCTACTTGCCCTGAAACCAAAACAAAAATCTCATTCTGAAAAGTTTTTTAACACTTGTGTTAAAATCAAATGACCCTCTTCTCAGAAAGGAAGTCTTCAATGAAACTGTTTCCAGTCTGATCAAGAAGAACTTCTAGAAACACTCAGACGAGCCACAAATCAAGTGCATGTAAGGTATTTTCTAGAAGTAGACGATAAATCGAGTTGGGCACTGGTATCTTTTTTAATATACAATTCCAATATAGTATCAAATTTACTGACAAGACGAGAGTGTTGAAACAGTATACTATAGGAACTATAACAATTTTTATTAAAATCATGAAATGCTTAGATATCTATTGTACCTTTCCTTAAGGCGTCGGCCAACTTGACGTGACAGACTGTCCCCGGGTCCAAAATCTGGCCGATGTGGAAGTGACCACTCTGGGGCTGACCAGGAGTGATCTCCCTTTAAGGGTGCTCTATTAAAAAAAAAAAGATTTTTTTTTTCTATTACCTGGGATAAGAATCTTAATACACCCAGTACAATGCCAAAAGTATTCAGTCATTTTTTTGGGACTATTATTTGATGCTTTTTGAAATCTTTTCAATTAATTCTTCAACTATTACTTATAAACATACTATCTGTCTATATAGGACACTATTGCGTAAAATAGTTCTTAAAAGACAGGTGTCCTTTAAATAGAGGTCATTTATATAGTAAATTGCAACAATGTAGTTAATGAGTCTGTCCTTTATAGACAGGTGTCCAATATATAGAGGTGTCCTTTATAGACAGGTGTCCTTATAGAGATACCCTTTACAACAGGTCGACTGTATGCTGTCCTATTTTATAAACTATAAAACAACTTACTGAGGATCAAAGCGTCCCGACTCTGTCACTTGTATACTGAACATTTTAGCGATGAGCATGTTCTGGCTATTCTCCATCAGACTGGTAAAGTTTGGACTCAGTGTTTCTCTGTTCTTCTCTATAACACCCTCTACATTGTATTTCACCTAGCAACACAGAGAATACAGATTGAGATAGCTTTAAATTAGTTTGATTTTCTTAATAGCCAGAGATATTTAAGGATGTGCCACTCAGCGTGTTTGTTGGTAAAGGAAAGCCGGACTACCTGGAAAAACCACCAATCAGAGGTTAGTACCTGGCAACTGCCCCACATGGGATTCAAACTCAAAATCCAGAGGTAGAGGGCTTGTGGTAACTTGTCAGAATATCTTAACCACTCTGCTACTGTGTACTATTGTCTAAAATGACAAGTGGTACCTGTACAACGATGATTTAAATGAAAACTCTACCAATACTAACCAGGCCTGCAAAGTGGGATACAGTGAACACTGGTTCTCTAGCCTTGGATTTTTTGTAGTTGGAGTGCTTGCCTAGACACTGGTCAAGTTTGTCCACATACGATTGGTCAGTTGATGTTTGTAGACGGCATTCGTCCTCTAGGATGGCAAATATTCCTTCTGGTCTCTGTAATTAAAATTCAAACAATCAATGAATCAAATATTTCTTATCTCTGGTCATTTACACAGGTCAAAACTTATAAACAATATATTTTTATCTATTTAACAGCGAGATGAAATCTAAGATATAAAGTTTTTGCAGTTGTAAAGTGTTTGAAATAAACAGGTCATATATTTTGCGGTTTCATTAACAGAAAACATGTTGTTGGCATTTTAATTTTGCAGTACACTGACTCCTCTATTTAAAATATTAGCACGTTTGCATGACACTAGTGAAATTCAAAATATTTTGTTTGAGTTTTGAATTCAGAGATTTTAGGGAAATTATAATTTTGCAAAATTTACCAGCTGTACAGTAGCTCTACTACTTTGTACATGAATTTTGAACACATGAAAATCTCAGCCCTGCAAAACAGTTTGGCCAGTTTGGTTAGATTCTTAAACAAATAAGTGATTTTTACAGGATTGATTCTCACCTTTAATAATAAATCTAGAACCTCTCGATTGTTTTCAAACTTGACCTTTGGACTTTTAATCCCTTCTCCTTGGTATTCCCGTAACTCCCACGCGAATATATATTCATTAAAAAAGTTCTGAAGCTGTTCGTTAGCAGTGTTTATACATAACTGCTCCAGACTATTCACTGGGAAATTCTCAAATCCTGCCATATCTAGGATACCGATCGTCCGCAATCTTGTACTTCTGTGGATAGAAGGGAGCATATCATTATTATAGTAGGTATATAATAATTCTTAGATCCTGCCATATATTAACAAAATCATTCAATATATCTTATTTGTTAGTATAATAAAACATGTCAAAGAAACACAATTTAAACAAAGGATTTAACAAAGAAATTGTACCTCGATGATGATTATAGAGTTACTCTATACAGATTTAAAACTCTGACTTCAGAATTTCTGATGTTGGCTGATATAGACTACATTTATTCAAAAAGAAAATAGGACCTTATATATTAAGCTGAAAATACAGATTTTTTTCAGAGCATTCATTACCTGCGGTCCACATTTGGGTCCAGTTCAATGTTGATCTGAGCGACAATCCAGCTGAACAGACGACTATACAGGACCTTAGCCAGAGCGTCACGTCCGTCGCAAGCCTGACTCACTGTCTTCAAAGTCACAATTCTCTCGCCTGAAAATCCCCAATAAATTCTTCAATAACTTTCTCTCTTTTTGGTGCTACAACATTTTTAAGCATCAGGCCAAAAAAAATGATATGGCTGTTTAGGGTTATCGGCCAACGCTAATTTTTTACCCCCGACCCTAATTTTTTACCCCCGACCCTGATTTTTCTCACTTTTCTATGAAAAAAATAATAAAAGTCGAGTTTTGATCTCAAACTCCAGTTCCCGCCATTATTTTAGAGTGAAAGACACTAATGAAAAATAATTTTAAAAAATATGCCGACCTACCGACCCTATTTTTTTGCCAATGTAACCCTAAACAGACATTTTTTTTGGCCTTAGCAAAGATGATACCTTGCAATACAGAGTGATATTTTTTTATTTGATACATTTTACTTTGTTAATGAACAGACCATCCAAGGAACGGACCAAGTAAAAATGATATTTATTGTCAAGTGGCTTTCATACACATTTAAGTTGTTGTATTGATAATTTACCTGTTAAACAAGTGGTCTTGATAGTAGTTGTTCCTATTGCAGGTTTCACTGTTATAAATTTTTTTTCATTTCCTTACCGACTCATTAATGTTTGTAAAGAAGTCTTTTTCAAGTTGAACTTCACTTACATGAGTAAATATGATTACTTACCACGAACGAATGCCCTATTAGAAAGCAAAACCGTCGCTAAATCTTCTGGTTGAAGTGATAGAAGGGTAGAAGCTGTTAAAAACAATGAATAGGTATGAGGCTTCTTAATATGCTAATTAGTCTGAGACTATAGTTAAGGCATCTGACAACTTAATTTAAAATAAAATTAATCTTTTTTACAATCTGATTTGCGTAAGACATCAAACACAATTAAAGTTTCTTTGCAATTTGTATTGCATCAAAACAAGTTTAGAATTTAACAATTTGTCATATTACTGTTAATCTGGGACACAATGAGACACCTTGGGACCATCAAAGGGCCAAAGTACCTGTCTCAACTGTTGTCATACACAGAGCTTTCAGTTTTGTTATGATACAACAGTGATAATAACCCCTGAAATATTGAGGATGAGTTCTCTTAAAAAGAGTAAAAGGTTAAGGAATACTGCTACAATATTGATAATATTGTAGATTATATAGACTGAAATACACACCGTAATCGATTTCATCCTCATTCACAATAATGACTTGGTCGACTTCAGGATCAGCCACAAAGTCAATGTTACACAGATGTAGAATCCCAGCTACAAGGCCGAGAATCAGATCCACTTCCTGGGGAACAGATTGAGAAACAAATCAATACAAAATCACAAAATTAAAAACTTATTATCAAAGACATCAACACCTCTAATAATGGTCTAGATTTATAAGTTGGACAAGTGTAATCTGTATTTCATAGTAAAATGAATGTGGATTTAGGATTTCTAACTACTTATTGAGAAATATCTTTCATGGATCGTTTTTTTAACTCAATTATGAGTAAATTATCCATTTCTTTATACAAACCTGAGCTGAAAAGCCAACATCATTGAATATATCCCTCAGTTCTTCCATCCTGACCTCGTATCCTTGGAAATCCAAACCACTCCGGAACACCTTCTTACCGTACCCTTCCTCCATAGTCCTGGAAGGAGCAAAAAGTTGTTTACCACATTGTAGTCAAATAATGGATATTATAACGGTCAAACCTACCTAGAGAGACCACACAATAGAAATATGGTCTTTATATGTAAGTGGTCACACTATATAATGTCATTTAGGACGTACCTCCAGATAGTGACCTAATCCTAAGCAGGTGAACAGAGGTGGTCGCTTAAAGACAAGTTTTACCGTTAATGGTACATGTAGCGTCCCTATTTTATGTCCTCAAATCAAAACAATTTTAATGCAAATAATAATGAGAATAAACTGTTTTAGAACAAAAACATACTTTAAGTCTGACAAGTGCACAGCATGAATTTTAACCCTACAGCAAAACATAAAGCATCACTTAATTTTTTTCCCATAGTCTGCGGTCAACCTTAAACTTTTCCTTGTTACCTTATTCACCCCTGAAGACACATGTAGACTTTCTAAATCAAAGTCTAGATCAGTCCATTATGAAATTTCAGGGGTAAGGAAGTTAAATTGATACTCTACCTGTAAGTTTCTGGTGTGTTGAGGTAGTATCGCTTCTTTTCGTTGTGTGAAAGACCAGCAAATAAACAATAAAAGATATGGAATGTACGTTCCCCCGCCATCTTGTTTACAACTCGTGACTTCTCCAACATGTGTTCTGTGATCTTTGCTAAAAAATCAAAATTAGTATATCATCATAACTATGACTGTGTATTTTTACAATTACGTAAAATTGTTTTTTATAACAACTATCAAAAAATTGTTATCCTAAAGTCAACGAATCAATGCCTCGCTGTGGTAGTGTTGAGGTCAATTTGACATGAAAAGAGAAATTGACGTCAAAATGACCTATCGGTAAATTTCTCTAAGAAAACTTCAGGTCAACTGCAGGTCAAATTGACCAGATTTAGTGAAAAACAAATAAACATAAAACCAGATCAAACTTTAAAATGTGAAAATCAATATCAGATTAATTTCAAGCCAATTTCAAACCAAAAACTTGTCTTGAATACATTTTTATTTTGCTTTTCTCAGGTTTTGACTTGAAACTGTTCACCTGTAATTGACCTAGATTCATTACCTGATGACAGTTTGGGTTTTATTAGTTTAACATCCAATTAACAGCCAGAGTTACATGTATGTAAATATGTACCAGGTTTGTTGGTGGAGAAAAGCCGGGGTACATGGAGAAATCCACTGACTGGTAGTCAGTACCTGGCAACTGCCTCACATAGGATTCTAACTTATGACCCAGAAGTGGAAGGCTTAATTGTGAAAATATGTCACAACATCTTAACCACTACGCCAACGCGACCCCTTCCCTGATGACTTTTTTCATTGAGCAATTCTTGCCACATTTGTTATGTCATCTATGATTTCTTTCAATATTTTATTTTGTATCTAAGTATGTACCTCCAGCAATATTGCCATCAGGGGAGAGAACCAGTTCAATCAATTTTCCAAATCGACTGGAATTTCTATTCATCACAGTTTCTGCATTCCCAAAAGCTTCTAGGAGTGGGTTCACCTGAAAATATATAAAATATATAACTCTGACAGGAAAATAAAATGTAACCTTCAGATCAACAAAACATAATGTGATAACGATGCAAAGTGATTAATATCTCAAATGAGGAAGGACGACTATTTTATGATTCATGTCCTGAAATGATCTCAGAGCCTCAAAATCACATCTTTATTTCTTCTTAATGCTAGCACTATCTCTGTGGGTTTTACTTCTAAGTACAGATATTGAGATGTGCAAAAATGAATAAAATATAACGTACTGTACACTCTAAGGGGTTACTATCACTGTCGTGATATCCATCCCTGGATTATGTAATAGCAAAACTAAAGGCCACAAATGTAACATTTGTTTCATTCTGTTGATGTACAATAACAGATCTAACTACCTGTCTCATCTGTTATCCTACACATAAAGTCTCCACTTTGCTGTGACATAGTCCATAAGTGTGGATATAACGACATTGATATTAACCCCAGGGTTCTAATACATGTATCCATGATATTATTTCAATGATGCAATAGAGAATGTCAATAACTGATTATGAAATATTTATTTCACGAAGTGCCACATGATATAATTTACTACATTATAGTTACACACACACTGTCATACCTCAACAATTTTCTGATGCAAGTTTGAGAATCCTGAATCATTTGTGAGTCGTACAATCTGGGCCACCAACATCTTACTGCTCTCAGTCTTACCTGTAAATATAAACAAACATTTTATTTGTAAATATAAACAGGTATCTTACTTGTAATAAAAATAAAAAATTCACCTGTAAACAAAATTAATTTTCTGTGTAATCTAAGAACTCAGTTGGTACAATGTCTATCAGGGTTGTAATTAGAAAGCAAGATTTGCACAAAACATAGGGAAAATATTTCAGAAGGAGTAAAATGAGAGTTACCTGCTCCTGATTCGCCGCTCACTAGGAGGCACTGGTTAGCCCCTGTTCGCTGAGCATTCTGTAATGTCTTTGTTGCCAGGGCATATATATGTGGGGGCTGATCCTTAAATTCTTTAATGTCTGCATATTTTCTACCAATCTGTCACATGAATATAAAACTTAAATTGAGTAATGTACGTACATGTACAAAGATATCAAATATATATATATACCTAATTAATTAAGCTCATTACAAAACATTAAGAATGAATCTTAATTACTTCAACCATAAGTCATGATCAGCTACCCTGCTTCTCAGTATTCAAACCTTCATCTATCTTTAATTCTGTCTGCTTGTCACTTCATTCTGAAAATATTCAGTATTAAAAATCCTATCATTTATTTCTAGGGCAGCGGGCTTATTGTGGTAAATACAGTATATAAACTCACTACTTACAGAGTCACCATATATATTCAAATCCTTGTATGGGTTAACAGACACCAGTATATCTCCGATGTACGTCTGTGAACAGAAATATATAATACACAAACAACTAAATAAGACTCCCTTGATAGCACTCCGGGATCAGTAATCATAACCATGGACGTTAAAATCAGCCAATCACAGATCCTAGGGGAATATTGTATTGACCAATGAATTATCTCTATCAGTCAAATGGAACACAGACCATTTTCTCGTTGTTCTCTCCATCTGAATATTTTTAGATTTACTTAAAACAATTTAAAACATATGGGAAACTATATACATTTAGTACATCACATGATAATTACTAGGAATGTGATTGGATAACAGCCATGGTCTATGTCAGTTCTCTGTCCTTCTTGACTACGGGAGACTATACCTGACTACGGGGACTATACTTAAATCCCTGGGAATGAGCACGCGACCAAATATATGACGTCATAATTAATGAATGTCATGTGACGTACTAAATCTATTATGGCCCTTTCCCTTGGGAACAGTTCTCCTATAGTGGTCTGGTGAGGTAAAGGAGAGCAGTTCCCTCTGGAAAGGGCCATAAAAGAATAGGATTAAATTAAGTCCAGAAGTACAGTTTTTTTCATTTGAAATGTCCAAATTTAAGATGTTTTTAACCACATTATTGAAAAGTAAGTTGTATCATCGTTGATATTCCAGGGATTACTATCACTTTTGAAATATCCACCCCTCACAGAGATCGTGTCAAAGCAAAAATGGAAAGCAGTTCCGGAGAAAAAAATCGATCAATCACAAGCCAGCAGAAACTTTGAGTGAAGTCGTTATTCAATTAATTTTACATCAAAGGACAAAACTACCTGTCTATTCTGTGGTCTCATAGAGAGCCTTCATTTTTTACAATGACATAGTCCAGGTGTGTATATAACGACAGTGAAAGTAATCCCTGGGGTATAGAGAATGAGTCAGCAAAGAAGGACCATGTAACTGTTTTATCAGAGTATCAAGCTAAAGCGTACTTGAAGTGAAAATTTAAATTAAAGAGTCTCGAGTTCCACATGTCAGCTTTGACAAGGTTTAGTCACCATAAAGTTTTAAATAATATTATATAGTTAATTTTTCACTCCAGGAAGTTAGTCTAAGAGACAACCAAATAATGTGGCAGCCAAACCGATTTACAGACTATATAATAAGATACATCACATACGTATATAATGTCCCTGTCATATCTGTCTTTCAGCTCCTTTAGAATTGTCTGCTCGTCAAGGTCACTCAAGTGAGCAAGGTCATCGACGCAGCCCTTCGGAGGTCCCATGGTTACCTAGCAACCAGTCTTACGGCTTTACTTGTGTCCTACGGCATGTTTTTACTCTGTAAATCAATCACAGTAGAGTATAGAGAATACCTTATCTGGTCTGAATAAGAAGGTTTGACAATTCATTCTCTGTTTGAATTCAGGTTTTAGCTATGGGACCATGCACAGAAAGTTGATTATATATATAAAGACATCTAGAAAGCCCTAAAACTTCAGACATACATGTATTTTAACCAGATCGCCAATCAAAATAAAGAGATGTGTTACTTTGGCCAGTTTGCAATAAGAATGACACAGTCGTCACATCTTACAACATTGCTGTTTTAAAGAAGACTAGCTATATATCTGTAAATGTGAATATCACACACATTAACCACTAGGCCACTGTGACCTAGATATGGAGATCTGGTTTGGTTTGATTAGTTTAATGTTCTATGAACAGCCAGGGTAATTTAAGGATGTGCCCGGTTTGTTGTAATTGGTGGTGGAGGAAACTTCAGGAAAGCCAGACTATCCGAGGAGAAAAACACTGATCATGGCTTTTGTTTGAGTTACTGGTAACTGGCTCACATGCTTGGATTAAAACTAGAAAAACAGGGGTAGGGGCTTAATTGTAATAAAATATAATTATATTAGGACATCAATATCTTATAGCCACTTGCATTTGGCCATGACCCAGATATGGAGAGCACTTTTCCCATGAGTCGGAGGACTGTTGCTAATCTAGCTCGTTATTCACTCATATTTTCTTGAGTCAGCTCAGAAAGTTAAACTCACACAATTGATCATGATCGAGCTTGAGGTGTATGCTAGCTACATAGCTAGCACATGTGCGAATGAGCACCTGTTACATACATATGTTAATATGGTTTAAGCTTTATAGGTTTTATATCCTCAGTCCAATGGAATACATGCCCATGTATTGCTTTTTCTCACTCCTTTGAGTATGGGGCCCATGGCTTTGAATTTGGGAAAATGTGCAACAAAACCAAGATTTGGGAAAAATTATAAAATATGAAATAAAGCATAACAAATAAGATTTTTTATTTTCAGTGTAGTTTATGTGCTTTTCTGAAGCCAATTCACAAATATTTAAAGCCTTAGCCAACTAAGTTCATGCAATGTTTTTGGATAGTGTTCAATAAACTTTGATTTTTGGAAATTTAAGGCTTGAATTGGGAAAAATTAAGAGGATTTGCCATGGGGAATGGGGCCGAATTTCGGCCCCAAATCAGGCTGATGACTGTTCACTATCTGCATTTAATAGACAGATTGAGTTGTGGTGTTGATGTGATATAATTTCATACATGAATAGTAAACATTCCAGGTTTGTTTTTGGAGGAGTTTAGCCAGAGTACCCAGAGAAAAATTTGGTTTGTTTATTTTTACGTCCTATTAACAGCCAGGGTCATGTAAGGACGTGCCAGGTTTGTTGGTGGAGGAAAGCCGGAGTACCCGGAGAAAAACCACCGGCCAACGGTCAGTACCTGGCAACTGCCCCACATGGGATTCGAACCCGCTTCCCAGAGGTGGAGGGCTTGTGGTAATATGTCGGGACATCTTAACCACTCGGCCACCGCGGCCCCAGACCCAGAGAAAAAGCCACTGATCAGCAGCCTGTACCTGGCAACTGCCCTACATTGGATTCAAACGTGTGACCCAGAAGTGGAAGAAAACTAACTAGATATATCTGTAATAAATATGAGGTTTCATTATTGCACAAGTCATATCTGTGATATAAGTGGTATATCTAAATAGAGATAATTGTCTTTAATTGGGACATATTTTACCTGGTACTTCTCGGTAATTGAAATACAGCTATACCTATAGCTGCTGTCTATCTTGGTTTCAAATGCATCTTTATATCTTTTCTGAGACACACAGATCTAGAGGTATTTGTATTTTCATTTTCAATGATATACATCATAGGGCATTACACAAGGTCTATAGTTATTCAACCACCCTACAGCCTCTATAGGCCTTCTCACCCCATGGCCAGTGGGTCAAGTTTGAAACTCATATAGGGATCAAAGCAACAGACTGCATATATCATGTACATGTTTTTAAAGGTGAACTTAACATTTCTTTCATGAGCTTTAATTGATGCACCCTAACACCAGCTGTCTTTAATTTACTTTGGCTCCAAAGCCTTGAAGTTATTAAATTCATCACCAAGGACATATTTAACGATTAAAGGATTGTTAGATTGCATTTATTGGAGATATAAATGCAATCTGGGTGGCAGATAAATAGAATACCACCCAGATTGCATTTATATCACCAATAAATGCAAAATAACAATCCTTTAATTGTTATATTTACATTTTACTTTCTAGTTCAAAGTAAAACATAATTTTGATGCGAGTGAACGTTTTGAATTCCCGCTTCAGCCATTTAACCTGAACAGCCAGGTTCAATGTGATAAAAGATAGTCCCTATAAAAATTAAAAAGATACAAAATTTCAATGTTCGAAATATCAAACTTCGATAGCTTTTCATTTACTTTCAATTATCCAGACATTATAAAATATGCATAAGTTTCACAACCAAAATTGTTCATTCAACTACAATGTCAATGTTCCCGTGCGGACTAACTATTGGTGTCAGTAAACAAGACTCACATCCATTTATGTAGATATTACTACATCAAGTCTAGGCTGCATTTATTGGCTCATAATGCAGAACAAGATTATCATTAGAATAATGGGAGTCGCAGTGGCAAAATGTAAATATACAAAAATAATGTACATGTATATATGTGTCTGCATCCTTATACAACATGTAGCGCTATATAGTAAACCAAACATATCAAGTGATGTGTAGATCTTAGTATTTTTTAAGATATCCTTAGCTTGGAAAGATAATATTATCACATTCTTATCTGATAGTTACCTGGATATTTGGGGTTATATCTCTATTGTAAATATATGAACATGTCAATGTACATTATGTATGCATATTCATCTAGGTCAAACTATTACCTGTCATTATTGACAGAATGTCAATAACGATAATTTAAACTTTAAAAGAACCATCCTGTGACAGCTGATAAAGACTCCTCATAACAAGTGGCTATATACATGTTATATATTACCTACAGAAACAAACAATTTGGGGATTCTAGATACCATATTAAACCCAAATAAGTGCCCCTATCCCTACAAGCCCTTTCCCCTTATTTAATGTCTCAATTCACTGACCTCGAGTTAAACACAGACTGAAAATATAAAAAACTTTCTTCACATGACTCTTCTTACAAACTGATTTATCAACCTGGGTTTTTGAGCTTACTTTGTGTAGTAATTTTATGAAGGCTAAAGTCCAAATTTGGTTAGCACCCCGGGACCCTTATTTTTTCAATCATTGGGTCGAATATGGTAATACAGTGACTATGAAAGGCTACAATAATAGTGTATGCACATATACCAGAACATACAGACAGCTGTATAGTACGTACATATAGAGAATGCTAATAGGCTGGCATACATGTACATGCAGTGCTGTCTAAATATTCATGATCAGGTGTAATATATAGTTTACTGATCTGGTATCTGAAATTAATTTTAAAAAAAACCTTTATAGTGGTAATATAAACATATTATACATAATAATTTAGTATACAATCATGTACATTGTACATATGTATACAAATACAATGTTGTAATAAGGTAACAATAATACATTCTGTGATAGAATAAAAATATATGATGTACATCGAATTCCTATGCATTCACTTCCATTTTTATTTCTACAATGTGAACATATTAACGTCGATCTCTACCAAAATAGCATAAAAAGTTATAAAAAAAACATGGTAAGAAATAAGCAGATATATTGTTATCTGAACTAATACAGCTGTAATATTGAAGAATTGTTGTAGTTATAATCAACATGTATTTTTTCTGATTTGGTTCTACGTAGATATTGTACGTATTTATAAGTGTACGTAATATCCTAATAACATCAGTGTATACATCAGATGTTTCTGGTATGTACACATTATATATATTGCACATTTAATATATGTATGACTACATGATGTACAATTATATCTATGATACACATGGATATGGCATATACACATCACTATGACATAATATGAGGACATCGTAATTTCCTTACCTCGGCCATTCGTCCATCTAGTATCACCGAGAGCGTCTTATATAAGGTCGTCTTCAGCTGTTTAATGTTATTGATCGGGTACCGTGTGTGTTTTACAGTAGACTTACCCGGAAGCAAAATACCACGAACAGGTGATCGGCAAGTACAGTCAATCGGGGGCTCCTCGATCGGTGATATTCGGCGGCTAAAAATAGACTTCAACTAAAATGTCGTGACGAGGCTAGAAAACACCGCATTGTTATGCAAATGACGTGTACACACGGGACTTGAAGTTATAAGAGATCGACAGAAGAGGCCCAATCACAGATAGATGTATGCAAAAACACTTACTGATGACACCAAATTAGCACTCGTAAAATGATCACTTGACCAAAGATTAAGCTTAAGCATAGAAAAAAAATGTCCGTTTAGGGTTACATCAAGGATTTATCTCATACGTCCTTGGGTTAACATTGATACATTGATAAAAAAATAGGGTCGGTCGGAGGATTTTAAAAAAAAAGATTTTTGTAGTGTCTTTCACTCTAAAGTGATGGCCGGACCGTTTGTTTGCGATCGAAATCCCGACTTTTTTATTTTGTTTTCGTAGAAACAGAGATTAAATATAAATCTCTGGTAGAAACGTGGAAAAAATATGGTCGGGGTAAAACAATCTGATTAAGAATAACAGATCACTATTCTATACACAACGTAGATTGGGGTAAAATATTAGGGTCGGTCGTGTAACCCTAAACAGACATATTTTGCTTATGTAGACAGTGTGCTATAATCGTAGATCTGTACATCGTTCATTATCTACCAGCGACGTGGATAGTACTAGTACTGTCTTACAAATGACACAATTCAAAAACGAAATAGAAAACAAAAAGATAGACATAAATAACGATCGACCGCACTTACTCCCCCCCTAACTACTGGATGGATTCCAAACCAAACTTTAACTTATGACAACAACACCCACATACAGTGTAGATATGCGTATTTGTGTAGGTCAATAAATTGAGAATATATATGCAGAGTTTGTTACAAACGGCCTATTCCCCCTAAACGACTTGAGGGATTTCAATAAACCTTTGGGTTAATAATCCATTTCTTGATACAGAACAAGATATACCTCCAGTTATATGCCTTTTTGTTTACAAAACGGGATATCTTCAATTCGTTAGCCAAGTGTTACAACCCGCATCTCTTCTTACGGATTGGTAACTAAACCCCTGGCCAGTGAAACTTGCCCCCCCGGACTAACAGTTATATGGTTCATAAAATGTTGTTTTAATTACATAAAACACATTGTTCTTAATTCCGAAACTTCTCATGTTATTTCTTAATGATATATATATTTACCACCAACGACATTATAAAAATCATGGTTGAAACAATGCGGATGCAATGTTATTCCCTGCCGAGTCCCCTTCCTACTCAGTTTTTGATATAATATTTACAAATGAGGCAGAATAATAAATAATCAAAAAAAATACTGAAATCAGATTCCTGTCCTGCACTACTGGACAATTTTTGAAAGGTAGTATTCAGAATAAGTAATTTAATTTCTGCCTTAGTAATAATCATTTGTAAAGACAAGACACAAGTATTGTTCAATATTTAACAACAGTGATGGTAAATACAGTGTATTTTTCACAATAGCCATACCAGAGATTTACATTAAAGATGCTCCACCGCTGACAAAATGGTATTTTTTTTCACTATCAAAACAGTAGACGATTTAGTATTTTTACTTCAGTTTACTTAAAGTTAAAAAAAAATGAAAACAATTAATTGCACCCCGAAAAAATTCCGCGGCACTATATCATTGAATGAAGTTATGATTGCGCATGCACCAAAAACGAAATAAATTATTTATGTTATTTTTGTGTTAATTAGCAATATATAATACACGGTAAACAAACCAATTAATGTTCAAAATGATGAATAGTCATTTATAGCTCTGATCGGCGGTGGAGCATCTTTATAATTCATTAACCATCAACGACTGCATTTTTCCTTCTCACCAGACACCCTCTCCCTGAGTTATTTCACACCAATCATATTCGATCCCTCTCTCCAGAGCTCACTTCAGCATACAACTTTTCATTTTTCAAAGCTCGCTCGTCAGATCACCGTCGGACTCGTAATTGCGGCGCAGTGGCAAGTCGCAGTAAGATGTCTCTACACCATTTCCCACAAGCCCTCCCGCCTCTGAAGGTCGCGAGTTCAAATCCCATGTGGAGGCAGTATGCCAGGAACTGACCGCTAGGACACATAGATTTTATCTCCGGGCTAACTCTCGCATTCTTCACCAACAAACCAACACACGACACAGTTCAACCTATAACAATAGACACTGGCAGAACTACGGACGATATAATAAAACTAAATAAAATAGAACAAAACAAAACAACCCAAAATCAGATCACTCAGAACAGTCGACATAACCTAGAATAGGATAAAAAACAACCCTGAAAATATATTTTCAAATGAAGTGGCTAAACACCTACGACCATAGATAATATCACCACAGGGCCTCGACCACTCACACCCACCCTCGACAATGCGAACAACAGGCAGAGCAATCACAGGGCTCATTCACAGCGCGCACGCGATCTTGAATTGAACCAACGCTAACATTCCACCGGTAAAACAGATAACCATGCAGCCACATCGTGGTTTGAAAGAAGAAAAAGACTAAACAAATCGAAACAGCACCAGACACGCACAATACTTACCACTAAATAACTCGAATTTATCCCACAACATAGTTAGCAACTAAAATCGATTCTTTCTAAATCATATAAAATAAATTATATATAAATAGTACAAAATTGCAAAACTATGCTCAAAAGACATATAAAAACGTAATAAACTATCTCAAAAAAGAAATACCATTGAAGTAATGTCTTGTAAACATTCAATAAATAAACTGGACATAAACACATATCGAACAGACTGACAAAGAGGAGCTTGGGATTTATATATGCAATTAAGATCACCTTCTCTGTGAAGGACACATCCACGGGAAGATCCCGGCAACCATCAAAATACATAATCTCAGAGACAGATTTTACCAAAAAACTCAAAGATAATATGATTTAACATAGACCTATGAGTAAAAAATATTGCTGAGAAAAAAGATCCTTTATACGGATGGCGGGTCCCGGAATAACTCTGATTAAATCTTTCTATGATATACCTGTTATTACCCTTGTGGGAATTAGG
>SAYR01031074.1:231641-244859 GCA_004382745.1 Argopecten irradians irradians
TAAGATACATCACATACGTATATAATGTCCCAGTCATATCTGTCTTTCAGCTCCTTTAGGATTGTCTGCTCGTCAAGGTCACTCAAGTGAGCAAGGTCATCGACGCAGCCCTTTGGAGGTCCCATGGTTACCTAGCAACCAGTCTTACGGCTTTACTTGTGTCCTACGGCATGTTTTTACTCTGTAAATCAATCACAGTAAAGTATAGAGAATACCTTATCTGGTCTGAATAAGAAGGTTTGACAATTCATTCTCTGTTTGAATTCAGGTTTTAGCTATGGGACCATGCACAGAAAGTTGATAATTATATAAAGACATCTAGAAAGTCCTAAAACTTCAGACATACATGTATTTTAACCAGATCGCCAGAGATCAATCGGCAATCAAAATAAAGAGATGTGTTACTTTGGCCAGTTTGCAATAAGAATGACACAGTCACATCTTACAACATTGCTGTTTTAAAGAAGACTAGCTATATATCTGTAAATGTGAATATCATACACATTAACCACTAGGCCACTGTGACCTAGATATGGAGATCTGGTTTGGTTTGATTAGTTAAATGTTCTATGAACAGCCAGGGTAATTTAAGGATGTGCCCGGTTTGTTGTAATTGGTGGTGGAGGAAACTCAGCCAGACTATCCGAGGAGAAAAACACTGATCATGGCTTTTGTTTGAGTTACTGGTAGCTGGCCCACATGCTTGGATTAAAACTAGAAAAACAGGGGTAGGGGCTTAATTGTAATAAGATATAATTATATTAGGACATCTATCTTATAGAGCCACTTGTATTTGGCCAGGACCCAGATATGGAGAGCACTACTCCCAAGAGTCGGAGGACTGTTGCTAATCTAACTCTTTATTAACTCATATTTTCTTGAATCAGCTCAGAAAGTTAAATTCATACAATTGATCATGATCGAGCTTGAGGTATATGTATAGGTATACATACGTACAGCTATATAGCTAGCACATGTGCGAATCGAATGAGCACCTGTTACATACATGTTAATATGGTTTAAGCTTTATAGGTTTTATATCCTCAGTCCAATGGAATACATGACAAGAGCTTTTTCTCACTACTTTGGGAATGGGGCCCATTGCTTTGAATTTGGGAAAATGTGCAACAAAACCAAGATTTGGGAAAAATTATGAAATATGAAATAAAGCATAAAAAATAAGATTTTTTATTTTCAGTGTAGTTTATATACTTTTCTGAAGCCAATTCACAAACATTTAAAGCCTTAGCCAACTAAGTTCATGCAATGTTTTTGGATAGTGTTCAATAAACTTTGATTTTTGGAAATTTAAGGCTTGAATTGGGAAAAATTAAGAGGATTTGCCATGGGGAATGGGGCCGAAATTCGGCCCCCAAATCAGGCTGATGACTGTTCACTATCTGCATTTAATAGAAAGATTGAGTTGTGGTGTTGATGTGGTATAATTTCATACATGTATAGTAAACATTTCAGCTTTGTTTGTGGAGGAGTTAAGCCAGCTAGAGTACCCAGAGAAAAAGCACCGATCAGCAGCCTGTACCTGGCAACTGCCCTACATTGGATTGAAACGTGTGACCCAGAAGTGGAAGAAAACTAATTAGATATATCTGTAATAAATATGAGGTCTCATTATTGCACAAGTCATATCTGTGATATAAGTGGTATATCTAAATAGAGATATATGTCTTTAATTGGGACATATTTTACCTGGTACTTCTCGGTAATTGTAATACAGCTATACCTATAGCTGCTGTCTATCTTGGTTTCAAATGCATCTATATATCTTTTCTGAGACACACAGATCTAGAGGTATTTGTATTTTCATTTTCAATGATATACATCATAGGGCATTACACAAGATCTATAATTATCCAACCACCCTACAGCCTCTATAGGCCTTCTCACCCCATGGCCAGTGGGTCAAGTTTGAAACTCATATAGGGATCAAAGCAACAGACTGCATACATCATGTACATGTTTTTAAATGTGAACTTAACATTTCTTTCATGAGCTTTAATTGATGCACCCTAACACCAGCTGTCTTAATTACTTTGGCTCCAAGCCTTGAAGTTATTAAATTCATCACCAAGGACACATACAAAAATAATGTACATGTATATATGTGTCTGCATCCTTATACAACATGTAGCGCTATATAGTAAACCAAACATATCAAGTGATGTGTAGATCTTAGTATTTTTTAAGATATCCTTAGCTTGGAAAGATAATATTATCACATTCTTATCTGATAGTTACCTGGTATTTGGGGTATATCTCTATTGTAAATATATGAACATGTCAATGTACATTATGTATGCATATTCATCTAGGTCAAACTATACCTGTCATATTGACAGAATGTCAATACAAGATAATTTAAACTTTAAAAGAACCATCCTGTGACAGCTGATAAAGACTCCTTCATAACAAGTGGCTATATTACATGTATATATACCTACAGAAACAAACATTTTGGGGATTCTAGATACCATATTAAACCCAATAAGTGCCCCTATCCCTACAAGCCCGTTCCCCTTATTTAATGTCTCAATTCACTGACCTCGAATTAAACACAGACTGAAAATATAAAAACCTTACTTTATATGACTCTTCTTACAAACTGATTTATCAACCTGGGTTTTTGAGCTTACTTTGTGTAGTAATTTTATGAAGGCTAAAGTCCAAATTTGGTTAGCACCCCGGGGCCCTTATTTTTTCAATCATTGGGTCAAATATGGTAATACAGTGACTATGAAAGGCTACAATAATAGTGTATGCACATATACCAGAACATACAGACAGCTGTAGAGTAGGTACCTATAGAGAATGCTAATAGGCTGGCATACATGTACATGCAGTGCTGTCTAAATATCATGATCAGGTGTAATATATAGTTTACTGATCTGGATACTTGAAATTAATTTTTAAAAAAACCTTTATAGTGGTAATATAAACATATTATACATAATAATTTTAGTATACAATCATGTACATTGTACATATGTATACAAATACAATGTTGTAATAAGGTAACAATAATACATTCTGTGATAGAATAAAAATATATGATGTACATCGAATTCCTATGCATTCACTTCCATTTTATTTCTAACAATGTACATATTAACGTCGATCTCTACCAAAATAGCATAAAATGTTATAAAAACATGGTAAGAAATAAGCAGATATATGTTTATCTGAACTAATACAGCTGTAATATTGAAGAATTGTTGTAGTTATAATCCAACATGTATT
The DNA here is from genome assembly GCA_004382745.1 of Argopecten irradians irradians. Classification (NCBI taxonomy): domain Eukaryota; kingdom Metazoa; phylum Mollusca; class Bivalvia; order Pectinida; family Pectinidae; genus Argopecten; species Argopecten irradians. The sequence continues at coordinate 234,897 of SAYR01031074.1, forward strand.
TTCTGATTTGGTTCTACGTAGATATTGTACGTATTTATAAGTGTACGTAATATCCTAATAACATCAGTGTATACATCAGATGTTTCTGGTATGTACACATTATATATATTGCACATTTAATATATGTATGACTACATGATGTACAATATATCTATGATACACATGGATATGGCATATACACATCACTATGACATAATATGAGGACATCGTAATTTCCTTACCTCGGCCATTCGTCCATCTAGTATCACGAGAGCGTCTTATATAAGGTCGTCTTCAGCTGTTTAATGTTATTGATCGGGTACCGTGTGTGTTTTACAGTAGACTTACCCGGAAGCAAAATTACCACGAACAGGTGATCGGCAAGTACAGTCAATCGGGGGCTCCTCGATCGGTGATATCGGCGGCTAAAAATAGACTTCAACTAAAATGTCGTGACGAGGCTAGAAAACACCGCATTGTTATGCAAATGACGTGTACACACCGGGACCTTTGAAGTTATAAGAGACTCGACAGAAGAGGCCCAATCACAGATAGATGTATGCAAAACACTTACTGATGACACCAAATTAGCATCTGCGTAAAATGTATCACTTGACCAAAGATTAAGCTTAAGCATAGAAAAAAATGTCCGTTTAGGGTTACATCAAGGATTTATCTCATACGTCCTTGGGTAACATTGATACATTGATAAAAAAATAGGGTCGGTCGGGAGGATTTTTAAAAAAAAGATTTTTGTAGTGTCTTTCACTCTAAAGTGATGGCCGGAACCGTTGTTTGCGATCGAAATCCCGACTTTTTTTATTTTTGTTTTCGTAGAAACAGAGATTTAAATATAAATCTCTGGTAGAAACGTGGAAAAAATATGGTCGGGGTAAAAACAATCTGATTAAAATACAGATCACTATTTATACACAACGTAGATTGGGGTAAAATATTAGGGTCGGTCGTGTAACCCTAAACAGACATATTTTTTGCTTTATGTGTAGACAGCTGTGCTATAATCGTAGATCTGTACATCGTTCATTATCTACCAGCGACGTGGATAGTACTAGTACTGTCTCTACTAAATGACACAATTCAAAAACGAAATAGAAAACAAAAGATAGACATAAATAACGATCGACCGACTACTCCCCCCCTAACTACTGGATGGATTCCAAACAAACTTTAACTTATGACAACAACACCCACATACAGTGTAGATATGCGTATTTGTGTAGGTCAATAAATTGAGAATATATATGCAGAGTTTGTTACAAACGCCTATTCCCCCTAAACGACTTGAGGGATTTCAATAAACCTTTGTGGTAATAATCCATTCTTGATACAGAACAAGATATACCTCCAGTTATATGCCTTTTTGTTACAAAACGGGATATCTTCAATTCGTTAGCCAAGTGTTACAACCCGCATCTCTTCTTACGGATGGTAACTAACCCTTGGCCAGTGAACTTGCCCCTCCCGGACTAACAGTTATATGGTTCATAAATGTTGTTTTATTAATAACTTGTTGGATTCATAAACACATTTTTTCTGTTGTTTTCCTTTGCTTCACATTATATATTTACACCAAGACATTATAAAATCATGGTTGAAACAATGCGGATGCAATGTTATTCCCTGCCGAGTCCCCTCCTACTCAGTTTTTGATATATTTTACAATGAGGCAGTATATAAAATTCAAATAAATACTGAAAATCAGGATTCCTGTCCCTGCACTACTGGACACTTTTGAAGGTGTATTCAGAATAGTAATTTAATTCGTGCCTTAGTATAATCATTTGTAAAGACAAGACACAAGTATTGTTCAATATTTAACAACAGTGATGGTAAATACAGTGTATTTTCACAATAGCCTATACCAGAGATTTACTATTTAAAGATGCTCCACCGCTGACAAATGGTATTTTTTCACTATCAAAAACAGTAGACGATTTAGTATTTTACTTCAGTTTACTTAAAGTTAAAAAAAAAATGAAAACAATTAATTGCACCCCGAAAAAATTCCGCGGCACTATATCTATTGAATGAAGTTATGATTGCGCATGCACCAAAAACGAAATAAATTATTTTATGTTATTTTTGTGTTAATTAGGCATATATATACACGGTTAAACACCAATTAATGTTCAAATGATGAATGTCATTTATGCTCTGTCGGCGGTGGAGCATCTTTTAATTCATTACACATCATACGACTGCATTTTTCTTCTCACCAGACACCCTCTCCCTGGTTCATTTCACACCATTATATTGCTCCCCTCTCTCCAGCTCACTTCAGCATCACCTTTCATTTTTCAAGCTCGCTCGTCAGATCACCGTCGACTCGTCACTTGGGGCCGCAGTGGCCGAGTGGTTAAGATGTCTCTACACATTTCCACAAGCCCTCCGCCTCTGGGTCGCGAGTTCGAATCCCATGTGGGGCAGTTGCCAGGTACTGACCGCTGGCCGATGATTTTTCTCCGGGTACTCTGGCATTCCTCCACCAACAAACCTGACACGTCCTTACATGACACTGGCTGTTAATAGGACGTTTAACTAATAATACAAAAAAAAAATCGTCACTCAGACGTGAATTGCTGGTACGTGTATCCTTCATGAGTGGTCACCTAGCCATAGATATCAGGGACCTCCGATCCACCCACCCTCGAAGGAAACATACGGGAAGGCCAATCAGGGTTTAGCGGAGCTTTGATTACGCTTTGGTACAGTATGCACCTGTGTTTGAAAGAAGAAAGATACATACCAGCAGAATTGAATTTCATAATATATTTATTGTAGCAACTAAAATCGATCTTTCTAAATATTAATATTTTATTACATATATCATTGCATCTCTGCTCAGAATTAACGTCTAACTATTTAAAAGAATACCTTGAAGTATGTTTGTAACATTCATAAATTAACTTGGATTTATCGTCACTTGCAAAGAGGAGTTGGGATTTTTTCATTTTATATTATTTCTCTGTGAAGGCAATCCCGGGCCCGGCACCATAAAACTATTCTCAGACAGATTTTTAACTAAAGTATATGATTTAACATAGACTTGAGTAAAAAATATGTCTGAGAAAGTTTTATGGTGCCGGGTCCCGGTAACTCTGATTTCTTTCTATTATACCTGTATACCCTTGTGGAATTAGGGATAGATTGTTGAAAGTAATTATATCAATTTATGAGAATGTAAAATCATGTACTAAATTAAGTGGAAAATTATCTGCAATGTTCGATTTACATGTCGGAGTCTTACAAGGGGAATCTTTGTCCCCGATATTTTATTCTCTTTTTGTTAATGATATAGAAAGTGAATTGATAAATTCCAATTGTCAAAGCTATCAATTGCAACTTTTAAATTTGTTCATACTTATGTATGCTGACGACACAGTTTAGTTTACTGAAGATGCTAATGACCTACAAAATATGTTAGATTGTCTGCAAAATTATGCAAATAAATGGAGTTTATCTCTTAATATAGATAAAACCAAAATAGTTATTTTTAGAAAAAGCAAGCGTCTACAGGCTAATGAGTGCTGGATCTTTCAAGGAAGGGCTATAGATATTGTTGATAATTTTTGTTATTTGGGGCTAGTTTTCAATTATAATGGGAAATTTACTCTAGCGCTTAATACTTTATCATCACAAGGAAGAAAGTCATACTATCTCCTTAATAGTAGAATGAAAAAATATATGCTTAATGTTGAAACAAAATTATCATTATTTGATGCTTATGTGTCATGTGTGCTTAATTAATGTTGCGAGGTATGGGGCTTTCACCCAGAACCTAAGATTGAAGCTATACATCTTTAATTCCTGAAAAAGTTTATTGAAGGTGAAAAAAAAACAGTCAATAGTTCTAGTGGTGTATTTTGAGACTGGTAGGTTTAATTTACATATACAGCGTAAAATAATGGTGATGAAGTATTGGTTAAAGCTATTAAGAACAGATAACTGTATTTTAAAATCATACTATAATGCTCTATTTTAGCTCATTATAAAAAAGCATGATTATAAATTAAATTGGTTGTATGATGTAAAAAATGATTTATGTAGTTGTGGTTTCAACAATATTTGGATTTCTCAGAATGTAGATAATGAAAAACACTTTCTGGAAGTGTATTCACAGCGCTTGCATGATACATTTCTTCAGGAATTGCGTTGCGCATTTGATGTTTCTTCTAAATGTGAAATTTACAAACATCTTGTCGATAACTTTGAAATTCAATTTTATTTAAAGAAACCTTTGAATTCTAAAACTAAACAAATATTGAGTAAATATCGCATGCAAGCCCACTCTCTGCATATTGAAGCTGGCCGTTATAACGCCGTTCCCAGAGGCATTATAACGGCCAGTATTCCCAGTACAGACTTTGTACTGTTTGTGACAAAAATGATGTAGAAGATGAAATGAATTTTGTATTACTATGTCCTGCTTATTCTGACTTACGTAAAAAGTTTATAAAAACTTATTACCACAAACATCCAAGTGGATATAAATTAATTATGTTATTTCCATCTAAAAATGTAAAGAACTTAAATATGCTGGGAAAATATTTGATCCAGGCAACAGAAAAAAGGAAAATTCTCATTAATCTGTAGAATATCATACCCATTTATTAATCAAATTGTTTAATTTGTTATGAAGTATATCGGAAGTATCCTCCGCCATCTTGAAACATAACAACGATTATTGTATTATGTATATATGTATTTGTTAAACCTATATGCTGTATTGCATTTGAAATAATAATAATAAAAAAAAAACCTTGAAACTTGATACCCTTGTGATGCTTGTGATTAATAATACTAGCCCCTGTAATTATTGCCACCGATAGCGACAACAATTGATTAAACAGGTCCATGCTAGTTTGGCTTGCTACAATGATATGACATAATAATTTTTTCTTGTACTTCTAAATGATTGAGAATTAAACCAAAACTTCAAGAGGGAAAAGTATCGACGAGAGATAATGTACGAACCATTACACCTTAATGTATATATACACCAAAAACAGTACAGCACACAGTAGTCCGCTAAACCTGCCTATATTATTAGGCTTTTTTATTATTTTTTTTTGCCTAATATATAGAAGTCTGAATTTAGTGAATTATAAATCACTGATAGTAAAGATGATAAAACAATTAAATAATACACTCAAGACACCAATATCCACCAACAACAGGGGTGATGAATGTGGTTGGTAATGTCGATACTCCAGGGGTTCCGATCACTTACGATCTCTACACCCCTTGACCATGTCATAGTAAAAATGGAGGCAGCTCATCAGCGGAAAACATCTGAACCAATAGCAGGCATATGGTATACAAACGGAAAGTCTAGAACTTCAACACCAACAGCACTATATCCTTACCCGAACAATAAGTAGACTGCATGAAGAGTATATAACCTTGGGGGGAGGGGAACAAATTAAATGTGATGAGAAACTGGGCCGTTTTCGTTTATTTGTAACAAACGGTTCGTTTCAAGTATAAATCCTGACGAACCTGTAGAATATGATACAGGCCTGTGAGGGCTTTGTTGACATCAAGGCCCATATGAAAACAATATAAAATCATCAGGTCTGTCTTTAATTACTAAAGACAAAGGCCGTTTTCGATTATACGGTTTGACTGGTTTGACCAAGTTGTTCGTTTATAAATGAAAGACGGACCTTGTGATTTTATATTGTTTTCAGACGAGCTTTGACAAAGCCCTCACAGGCCTGTATAAAAAAATGCAGGTCCGTCAGGATTTATACTTGAAATCATGACTTTAACAAACGGTCGAAACGGTTGTTCCGAATAAACGAAAACGACCCAAGTTCATGCAGGCGAGTTAAAATTATCGAGAGTGACTTCCCTTTGCAGAGCTCTTCACGCGTCGTAGGATACCATCAACGAGGGACTAGCTAGCGAAGTGCTCTTGCATCATTTATTAAACGGATTGTAGAAATATGCTGTATCCTCATAGTTTGCATTGGTAAGATAGAAAAAAATAGCTTAAATTTGCTTCAAGCACTATTTTCCAACAAAAAATATGTGAAGATAATTTATATATTTTTGTAGCATTGTTCTAAACCCAGCACTGTGCACGTCCACATGATGCAGACTTAGCTGTTACATCAATATGTAAGATAAGCCAGTGTCATTTAAATATTCATTCTTCATGTACTGTACAGTAGAGGAAAGCATTACAGAAACTAAGGAAGAAAACAAAATGTACATTGTAACCACAGGCGTCTGCTTCTGGGGGTAGGATATTTTATTTTTCCAAAATCAGATGCAGACGCCTGTGATGTAACTTCTATAATATGCGCTCTGCCTTTCTATACAAAAATCTTGTAATGGTAATTAGGCATATATATGTTTTTGAATTTTTGTTTAGTAGCTAAGATTTGTAGATTAGAATAATACATAGATATTATAATAAATGTACACTATAGTTTTGCATGATAAATATGAATGATCTGTTTTATACAGTACAATACATGTATGTAATTTTGCTTTACAGATGAAGAGAAGATGGCCTCCGGATCAGGTACCCAGAAGGATAAGGGATTACTGGCAGACTGGGAACTTGTCACCTCCAATGGACCTCCACTCTCATTCCATGTAGGCTGTGTTCTGGGTAAGTACAGGTCATATATACTCAGGAATTTAGAATTATTTCTTCCTGCAAAGGTAGAAGCTAGAGCATAACATTCATGTTAGTTTTTGTTTCACATTACGTTAACAAAGTCAGTTTCATATGAATGCTTTTAAAAAATTGCAATTGCATGTTATATTTTTTTCCACAAGGAATTTTTGAGACCTAAACATGGTCATAATGATAAAGATTAATTCATGAAATAATTTCAAATGGGTAAATCACTTAAACGCTGAACATATTCACTTTAGAAAAAAAAAAATTGGCTCAAAAATTACTATGAATAAAAGACTTTCTCCTTGTAAGAGGAAAATTGACCTCTAAACATAAATACAAAACTTTAGAGCTACGTAAATCCAAGTTCTGGGACCAATTCATGTACCACATGATACCAGATAATTTTTTAACAGTATTAGTGTATCTCCAGTGGTGATGAAATATAATAATTTGAAATGAAGTTAGCCCGAGACATCACCTTTCACGCCATACCATCACCAATAGAAACAGTAGTGCCGCACAAACATTATAAGGTATCACATGGTACATGAATTAGTCCCCTTACAAGTGTGTAGTGTATTTTAATGCGCTGCTTTATGTTTATTTATAGGTAATGACCTGTACATACATGGTGGCATGGAAACAAAAGATGGAAAACAACCATCGGATAAACTTTTCCGTTTCATTTCAAGTTCACAATCTTGGCAACAAATCACTGCTGAAGGTAGCCCCTCCCTCAGTCACCATGCCTGCGTTTCATTGGCTGGTAGATACATGCTTCTGATTGGAGGATGGGATGGAAAGACTCGAACAGCAAAAGTTGTTGCCTTTGATGCAGAAAATAAAAAATGGCTACCGCAAGAGACAAGTGGTTTCCCAGGTGATGCTGGCCTTAGTTCACATACAGCAACGCTTCTTGCATCCGGGGAGATAGTTATATTTGGAAGGGAAGGGAGTTTACGAATGCAGCGTCGTCATGGAAACAGTTATATTCTCAGTGGAAGTGTACAATCGGGTCGTTTTACTTTCAAAGAGTTAACTAATGTTGCTGCTTCAAGATCAGGTCATACTTCAAATATTGTGGGAAATAAACTCTATGTTGTTGGTGGGAGAGAAAACAGTTTAGTAGAAGTACATGACAGATTAAAAGGTGGGGAACCAGACAACCAAACTATCACCAGCAAACTTATGGATATCGTGGAAAAACTTCCACCCATGTCAAAACTGCCTGGTGGTCGTAAAAACCATGTAAGCATTAGTGGCACTGGAGTACTTTTAATTCACGGGGAGACACAATCGACGAAGGAGTCGTGAAATCTGTTGGAGAAATGTTCCTCCTCACTTTTTAAACCCACAATTGCAATTCTCAAACTTGGAGATAGCTCCGTAAGACGATGTGGTCACGTTTGCTGTATCCTCGGCGACAAAGTGACGCTTGCATGGCGGGTTAGGTGGAAAAATAATTGTCACGTGTACAGTTGAAACATTCTGTTTGAATTTCAAATAAATATTGATACTTTGTACCAATGGGTTTCAGCAAAGGGGGAGATAATTTACTAATGTTTTATGAATCAACATGTACTATGTGCAGTCAAACCTGTCTACAAAGACCAGCACAGAGATAGAGAAAACCAAATCTTTATAGCAAGGTGGTCTGTATACAAAGATTTAAAGTGAACAGTCGGGCAAGGATGGCTAAGTCGGTAAAAATGGTGTGAATGTATCCAGTATAATTTCTTATGAAATAGAATCAAAGTACTGAAAGTAACTAAATGGCTCGGTCTCCGATATTAGGAGGATATATTTTCTAAGGTCAATAACTACTGTAGTTTGACAATAAGAAATAAATTTGGCTGGTGTTCCTTCCAGTTTGGACTTTTGAGGATTCCTGGACCAAAGTGTAAAATAAGAGACAACATACTAAAATTTGGAAGCCCATTCTAATGATTTCCTATTGATGTTATATGTGCAAATGATTTTATAACAACCTTTAGCATTTTCCTGTTTTTGATGTTATGAAAATATCCATTCTTAATGACTATTGTCATCAATTTCCTGGGACCACAGTATCCAGTTAACATGTATTGTTTTGCAGCAGAGAAAGACAAAGGGGCATACTTTTCTATTGCCAAATGTCTTAAATATAGAATATGTCTGTCCTCTAGAAGACTTATCAATATCACCATGTGATTTTTGAATAAATTGTCAATTGGATATATTTTAAACAAGTTTTGTAATTATTCTTTTGTTAAAACAGCAAGTTGATTGATATACATTGTATCCGAACTTCAATTCAAACCGGATAACTTGTTAGCTCACCATAGACCATGAAATTGTTTGTACACTTTCTTAACTTCAGGATCGTTTTACAAAAATTACAAATGATTTTTCTACAACATTTTTTATTTTCAAATCCCCATACCTCTGATGAGTAAAATAAAACTGTCATTACAAGTGAATCAAATATTTTCAGTTTAAGATGAACAGGAAGAGATACATTCCTTTATTTCTTATAAACAGCAAACACCGATTTAATTGTTTGTTCAGCAGGTTTTTCCCCTTTCTTTAAAAACGCTGACCACTAACATTAATTGTCTGTACTAATATGTAAACAATTCTTATAAATCTAATTTTGTATTCGCATAACATCATGGTGTTGTGGTACCGATTTACGTGCTTGAGAATATGCACAATTTTTATCTTTCTGATATTAAGTTCTAATTTCCATGTTAGTCAATATTGTTAAAATTCATGTAACAACTTGTTGTAGACCATCAGATATTTCTGATATCATAACAGTGTTATTGGCAAATAGTCTGATAAAAAGTTTGGGATACATTCCAATATCATATACCGTAAAAACTGGTTTAATATTTGCGCAGGTAATTTTAGGCTGGAAAATGCTTAAAAAATCTACTATCATATAATTTTGCGCATCAACAAAATGGGGAAAACAATGTCCAGGAGTCCCCAAAAACCGATGTATGAAGTGGACAATTTCAATGCAAAATATTCCCCATATGGCTTCGACAACTCTGCACAAAAAGTGTTGATTTAGAAAAAAACATATGAAAACCGCATTTGTTTTGTTTTTTTTTTATGGTCACCGTAACCTGAAACTGAATATCTAGCAGATTGTCCAAAACATTGGCGGTCTTGGTCTGCCCGTACCTCCTTGCACATGTCAATTTTTTGAGATATTACACAATGAATAGTAATCAGGAATATTTGAAAAGAGTAGAATTATATTTACTTAAATTGGCACAATAAGTAATTATATAAATTAGTTGTGTTTGAACATTAACAATCAACAGATCTCTTCTCTT
>SAYR01031074.1:244869-255060 GCA_004382745.1 Argopecten irradians irradians
TGATGTATATGGTAAGGATATGAAAGCAGTTATCTACTATTCCTATTTCAACATTACAGATACGCTTATTTCAGTAACTTTCATACTCAAAATTTGCTATTTAAAATTCCCGGTAAAATCAAAGTTGTTGAATACACTGCCGCTAGGAGCGCTAGTATCTGCGAGCAAGTTCTTAGCCAATCATATTGAGGAAATTGACTGTGAGAGAATTTTGCAACCACGATCACAATGGCGAGGTAACCCTCGCCAAAAATAAAATCTCGTGTCAAAATCTGCCTGCGTACGAAGAAATTAATTTAAAGTATAAAAATCCTAAAACGTCCTCCCGGCTGACTATGTCCGTGATTACATTTCCACGCAGCCTTGCTTTCAATGGTTTCAACTTTTCTTTATTTCAATGGTCAGAACTGGGAAACGTAAGCAGAACTTGACCGTCGTATTAATATGTGAGAACTTTTGGAAGGCCAATGAACGCATTCAGACTGGTTTTCTTTGCCTGACTATTCACTTTAACCTGTTTAAAACAAATTGTGTTGAAATTGGTCATATTTGATCCTAGAAAAGTGGTCTTATTAAGCAGGTGGTGTTAGGGGGTCACTTAGGCAGGTTTTACTGTATGTGTAACATGTGAATCATATAACATTTTATCTCTGCATGATTCAATCTAAAACACACATTACATTTGATATCTATGAGAGTCCATGTTCTCAAAATTCATAGGACTTCTTATAATTATCAAACCAAATTACACACTATCATCGGTAGACGGACTATGATAATTACAGGGATCAAGTTAAGTTTATAGTTTGTATGCTGTATACCAATTGAAATTAATTTGTCAGTATTAATAATTCCTATATTTGTACCTGTGATTAAATTCTGATGCTTATTTGTTCCATAAGGCATCACCATCACAATACCATAAGGGGGCATAACTCTTTAATATAGTTTAATAGGATAGAAATTTAAATGTATTATATATCAGAAAAAAATTGAAAAACATTGCACTAGAACTATAACTCAAGATTAGCACAATATTTCGGAAAGATGGACATTAAAGCTGATAGTTTTTAGTTGGTAAAATGGTGTGGTTTAAAATAATAGTTCAATTATCTTTGGGTGATTGTAATTGAGATGCCATATTTTTGTTTGAACTACAAGTATATAGGATGTCATAACACCCAATGATAAAACTAATCAAATGACATTATTGTTCTATCTAAAACTGCCATGTTGTCATGGAGTATGATTGGCTTTTCCGTCTTTGCATTTTACAGAGTTAGCTCCCTTGTGGGTAGTAATCCATGAAGATGTTATTATTTTGTGGCATAATTCACATTGTTTTCTCCGAAAAGTATGATGTTACGCTCGCAAACACATGACGTCACAATAAATACCTATCTGCAAGGGCAGCTAACTCTGTAATATGAAAATACAGAATATGAAAATGATTATTGGAATAAACAACAAAGACTCACGTTTGATTTTTGTTGAACTCTTCATTAGAATTTCAACAGTGCATAAACATGTGAAGGGTGTATCCATGGTTACCGTACACAAACATGAAAGATGTGTCCATGGTTACCCTACACAGTCACAGTAAAGTGATGATCTATAATTTTCAATATCCTCAAACATGAAGTGATGTCAAACAAAACATCTTTACAGGAAGTAACATCACATATACCAAATGGTAGTTATGTTCATATGACAAACAAATCATTTTTACAGAAAGTGACATCACAAAGTTAATCAAGAAATGACATGACAAGTTACATAGTTTTGAGAAAGACATGCAACAAGGACACACAAGACATGACATCAAACAATTGAATTTGTCAACAGGAAGTGACATCACTAAATTGTTAACAGGAAGTGAGATACAGGAAATGACATAAAAACAACATGATATCATATTATCAATAGGAAGAAATATTGCACTTGTATGTGTCTAAAGTGGATGTAATATCAAACAAATGTTGCAATTCTCAATAAATGTTTAGACATATATTCTTCCTACAGTACATGTCTTCATAGGTTTTCACCTTTGCTATCTCATACACATGTTTCAGATTATGCATAATTTAAGACTAGCGCAAATAATTCATACAAGATATTTAGTGAATGTTCAACAACAGTATTTAATGTACAAATATTTTGACATACAGTAAAACAAGGTTATAACGAACCTCTAGGAACCAACAAAATCACTCCGTTAGAAGCATAATTCGTTATACAAATATTATTCTTTGTTTTCATCCTAAATCCGACTTTCTCATTGGCTGAATTTTTTTCTTCATACCTTTATGAAGAAGCAAATACAAGAGTGGTGCAAAAACCTTGATTGAGACGTTGACATTGCTTAATGATTTGGGGGGAAATAATCCCTTGCACATGTAAGCATGTTTATAATAAACATGCTTTACTGTTCATGTACCAATTTGAAGTCAGCCAATCATGCTAAATTCATACAATATCTAACAACTTTAGCATTAACAGGTACAGAAATATATTACACAGACTAGTTGGATTCCAATTACCCAATATTATACATTGTAAATCACAATAAGGTATTTTTAAAATATATATATTGTAAGTACATATTGGAATTAGTAAATGTTTTGGTTTTACATGTACATGTACTTATATAAGTTATTTATATTATGTTTCACCTGATAAAACTCATGGACACACTCGCAATATAATTTGGTGATCAAGAGTTAAAATTGATGGAAAAAGATCTAGAGGCAAAAATCTTAGAAAGCATAGTGAAACTCTGTTAAAAGTATATATTTTTTTTCATTTGTTATACCAATCAGTACATTGTTGCATAGTTATAACTTTGCATTATATCGCAGTAACAAAATTATCACTAGAACCCACAGGGACCTGGCACGAAATTTTTAAACCAACAGTATACATATATATTATAGTAAAAAATTCGTGCCAGGTCCCTGTGCTAGAACCTACAACAGTGTAACCTGCCATAACTGGCCCTTGACTAATATGGATCCCTGTCTATATCAGCATAAATTTATGGCATTTTCCTTTTATATTTATGGTAAATAAACCCTGTATAATCCAGAAACCTGGCTACACCAGCAGAACATGCTGGTTCTATTAACATCTGGTTTAGACAGGTTACACTGTATTTACATATACCACATTGGTCACAATTAGCGCCCATGTCCCTATAAACGCCCCTCCCGCTTTTTGAGGCCTCGATTTCAATTGCCTACGCATAAATAAAGACCAAAACTACACAAAACTGTCTAGATTTGCAATAATTATGTCTTATTAGCACCTTTTCAATTTTTTAAACACCCTGGGCGCTTATTGTGTCGAATAAGTATTTAATTTGTTGAAAGAATATCATAATACTGTAGCTACAGTAATCCTATTTTTAGCTTTTTTATGCCACAAGTTTTTTGAATATGAGTAACTCTTTTACCCCTATATCTATTGATCTGGATGAGTCCATTATGGCCTACAGTGGTGAAAGGTTTCATGTTCTTAAATTGTATTTTTTTTAATCTTTGTTCATAAATATCAACTATTACAAATGCAAGTATAGCCACCATTTTGCTAATTATAATGTGTTCAAATTAATTTTGAACTTGTGTCAAAGTAAATAAATTTACATATAATTAAACCGAAGTCACTACAGGGCCATCAACACAATTGATTTGTTATTCAAATGTGCAATCAATTACCATATATAGACCATACATTGGTCCATTCAGACACACATTTACTCCTGAAGACACATTTGGACTCTTCTAGTTTGAGACCTGGATCAGCCCATTATAACATTTCAGGGGTGAATGGGTTATAATACAAATAGTGAATTTAGAATTATCTTCGTAAACATTTGCCCACATTGGAACAATATGTGTTGCATGATAAATATAATATCATATTTGATACAAAAACCTCCAACTGGGACTTAAAAATTGAGAGGTTGGCAAAAGGAGAATAAATTTAGATCCAAATTTATTGGATGGCCACAGATCAATTTGCAAACGATATGAAAAAGAGATACATTTTGGGTTTTGATTATTATAGCCTAAACATGTATTTACTTATTGGATAATGAGACAACAGGGGATTTTTTTTTCTCTACCTTACAAAAAAATATAAACATTTACAATATCATTCAATGGCCAATGTTTACAAGAAACAAATGATCTCAAATGGATCCAGTATACTCCTATACCATGAAGAGCAACTCTTTTTGGTCGGATTAGGCAGGGTGTCGAAATGTCAGGTGTTCAATTAGACAGGTTTCAATATTTATAGAAACTTTTACTTGTTCATCCTAAGATTTTATAATGAACTGTTCCAACTTTTGAATCAGACCAGTTCATATATATGTTTAGGGGTGGAAAAGCTTAAGAGTTGTTAATTGTAAGCACCACACCAACATTCTTTGTGTACAATGCATGATTAAAATAAAGAAAGAATCGCAATGACGATGACGAAACAAAAACTTAATAGCAGTTGTAACAATGAAAACATAACAATGACCTTTTATTTCCTTACACATGTCGATAATTCTATCCTAGGCCTGCTAACATCTAAAACACACACATTGTATACATGTACTCATTTGTATCGCTGTTTGAAATTCACAGGTCTCCATGATATTTTCTGAAGACTTCAAAATCGTACTTAATTTATTAAACAATTGAGTTTGTTTAAACAACAGTAAACCTACATGATTTACTCATGAATGAATGGAGAGATAATATATCTCTGACATAATTCACTAGGGAGTTGATAGTAGTACTTACAAGGTGAAAGGGAGTAAATATATTTGGTGTTCAGTAGCTATAGGTCCAATTTGGCCGACTAAAATGTCCACACTACCAAGTTTTGGGAATGACACATACATATTTGAGCAACAAAAGCAGTTAAATTTTCACATCTAGGAAACGGCTATACAAAACACATTGTTCTTCCCTATTAAACTAAGGAAAATAACTATTTTTCTTTTTCAGCTGAAAAAAAATCTCGATGATTTCTTACGATATATATGGTTCAGAAAACAGAAGCTTGCAAATGCATTATATGATCAATTTATTGCAAATTTGCATTTTATGTAAAATACATCTTGTTAAATTTTGTGACAATGTGCTCTTCCTAAAACATATAATTGTCATGGAAGTTAAAATAATATGAAGAACTAATATGAAGAACACTTGTACCCTCAACCGCCAAAAACTTCCTTAAAAAGTTGTATTACCTTCTAGCCTTCTACCTTTGGGCTAAGTTGACAGACTACTTAAGGATTCAAACGAGAATTTAATATAACTCTACAAAAGCCTCCGAGCTAAGGTGGAAAAGTTTGTAAACTTTTGTAAAATTTTCCCACTTGTCGTTCTCTTGGAGTTGCAGTGGTATAGTAGTGCAATCTCTGATCATTTGACAATTCAAACACATGTCCCTACAAACTCTGGGCTGTGGACTAGTGTCTGAGTGGATATACATGCATTATACTGCCCTGTACAACAATTCTGAGTTGTACAGCCCCATGGGTCATACTCAACTAGAGGCAAAAGTGGCACTGTGGGTAATGTGTTAAGACATTCTACCACTTGTTTTCTAATTCTAAGCAAAGTGTCAGAGCTTTGGTACTGGACTTTCCGCCACTTTCATCATGTCTATAGGCCAAGATGGCAAATCTGTGACGGTGTTGTATCAACAAGAAATTCTGATTTACCTAGACTAGATACAGAATTTGTTTATCACAAGACATATAATGTAGATCACATCAAAACATTGAATAACAGAAATTTACATATAACCTTTGCACGCTTTACAATTTAGGTATTGTACAAGTTGTGTTATGTTAAACCATATGTTCAAAATCCATACAGATTTTTGATTATCAGATACAACAATTGCGTCATTAAACCTATGAATTAAAGTAATGTTACTCCAGAAAAAAACATACCCCGAGCCCCTCTTGACTTGCCCTTTTCTACTTCTATAATATAACTTGCAATCACATGTTTTGTAGCTCATCTGCTTTTGGAATCGACTTCATCTATGAACTAAAGATCATCAGGGATTACTTCCCTTCCAAGAGGAGCACAAATCTTTAAAACATTAATTCAACCCTGAACACACATTTGGACTCTTTTAATTAAAAGCTAGAATAGTTCATTATGAATTTCCAGAAGGTCAACGATTTAACTTCTGAACCATGGTTGTAATGTGTTGTAATAGGAGATAATAGAGAAAATCTTTCATATGATCACAATCATGATTCTACATCTTGAATAAGTAGTCAATTCTGGTGTTATAATACTCTATATCATTAGAGCTACAAAACATCAAAGCACAGTTCAACACAATTATGTAATTCAAGTCATCATATGACTGTTGTATATATATATATATGTACATCCCTGAATCTCATTCACAGAATATTAACTGGCTCATCACAATTTAATTGGCTCATCAAAATTCATCCAATAAGATTATCACAATGTCTCTAGATCATAATATCTCACTGTAATTTCCAACCATTCGAATTCACCATGTATTTCACATCAGTCAAATAATAGAAGATATTTCTTCAAGTGCATACCTGTAAATATTTTAAGTACTGAGCCCAGTTCCACAAGTCCTTACTAAATTCTTTCCCTTCAAATCCCCCATAGCAGGAATTACAAAAGTTTTAAAAGGAAAAAATTTCAAGTGAGGAAGCCTCCCTTAAAATCTATAAAGCTTTCAAATGGCAAATGTTAAGTAAGAAATGTTTGTGAAACTCAGCCCAGTTTTTGAAGATTTTTTTTATGACCAAAACAATTTGCATAACTGATCCAATTAAACAGGATTGCTATCAGAATATAAAATACTATTTTTAAATCTTTGTCTTTGCTTTGATGGAATTGACCTGGGAATTCCAATAGGATGAAAAGTACAGAGTGAACACATCAGATGAGGTTCCATGTACCCCTTCAGTATAGCGACCATCGCATGATCAAACAACCATCCACAATTCAGGTGACTTTGGAGAGTTATATTTCACACACAATTTTTACATTTTTTTTAGAGAATCTGAGAAGATTATCTAATAAAACAAAGGTTGCTATAGCAACAGAGCTAGGATCCTCCACAATATATATCATTCTCTTTACCGTATACTGTAAACCAACTTAGTTTCGCTGTGACATAGTTTTGCATTTTTCATGCCTATTAATTTTGCTTTTTACAGCAATTTTATTATGTTATATAAATCCCGTCTTTGCATATTACAGAGTAGCGGGTAGGTATCAATTGTTACGTCATTATTTTGCGAGCGCAATTACGAAAAGTATGACGTAACGCACACAAACATATGAAGTCACAATCGATACGTAAACCCAAGGGCAGATAACTCTGTAATATGCAATACAGAATAGTCAGAAAGCTTTTATGTTCTCACACTAATACATTTTTAATGGAAATTAATTTTTATAAAATCTGATCATCCACGAAGTTTAATCACATGATAAAATAAGTCGGTTGACAGTCACCAGCCTGTGGTTTAGTACTAATAAATACAAATATTTACACTGTATACCAAACAGCCACTAACTTGTAATTCTATTTGAACTAGGGACTGACATCTACAGTATAGTTTTTATGTGGAATATGCAGTTCACAAAATGGAATCGTTGTAGCCGATTCGCCAATGTCAGTAGGTTTGGCAGTGGTGACAAGGATATTGGTATAATATCACAATTTGCTAGATCTATGATCTTCTCCTGTGTCAGAAAATGTCTGGACATTTCGACCAATCACGGTCCCAATAGTTGCCCTTGAATAACCAGTCTTCTTTGCCTGTATGAGGATTTGTTCCTAGCTTGAAAAATCTGCGAAAAAAATAATAATAAAGACATAAATAAAATCTCAAATCTATTTAAGAACATGTTGATAATTAGAAATAATTACAATTAATTTACTAAAAGAATAGACATCTTGGATCTTGGGCGATTTTGAGGAGTGACACAAATAATTCTAGAAATCTCTCTCTGTCTGATTTTTTCTTTTCTTTCTAAGGTATCATGTAAAAAGCATAAATCTAGGTATTTTCCCCCTAAATTTGTCATTGGTGTTTTTATCAAAACGTGTACTAAAGGAAATGATTACACTACATAGTGAAAAAATTTTAAAATCAAAATATCATAAAACTTCAAAAGTTATCTCCCTTTAGCATAATATCTTACACTGGCGTCCATTCATCCTTCTTCCGTTTTCTCTCCTTTCGAGCAGATCTTTGTTTCTCTTCTATTCTGTTCTTTTCAGCAGCCGCAGCATCTAAGACAGTAAAACATAATTAAATGGGTTGATGTTATACAATGATCTTAATACCAATGGTTGTCTCCCTTTATACAACTATTATAACAGAACATTCATCTGAAGCGATTATCCTTCTTCGACATTGATGCAAAAAAATTTCACAATAAATTACCCCATCTCAGCCAATCTGCCGAACCCCGACAATAGGACTCATTTTATGTCCTAATATTCACCCTAAAAGCCCCTTGTTATTGAATGACAAACTTTTGTCCTGATTTCCCACGCAGGAGGAACTTCATTAAAGACTAATTCTATAAATAAGGATTGCTACTGGTGTTGTGCGGAGAAAAGGAAATAACCTGTAATATTTTCAATGATTTATACAGTGGGTCCGGTCACTTGTGTTAATCTAGACACCAATAGTCCAGAAAACTCACAATCCGGTCGGACAGAAATATCGGAGAACGGATTTGAGTATTGTGAAGTATACAATATCAAGCAATATGGAAAATTTGTAATTGGGATAGTTTGGGCTATGGATACAAGTGATCAGGTTACCAAGAGTCTACTGTAGCTGTGATATTATCCTTTTATAAGTAATATTTTTTATTATGAACTATGTAGAGTTTCTGTTGGCGACCATTGATATTCCAGGGGTTACTATCACTTTCGTAATTTACACCTCTGGAATATGTCATTGCTAAACTGACGGCTCTGTGTGCAACAATGGTAAGATGAGCAGGTAATTTGGCCCTTTTATGTACTTCAAAAAAAAAATGAATAAGAGGTACACTATGGTTGACTATATGGCTTTGAAGATGGGTGTCTCTCTCTCAGTAATCTTCAAAAGTAGACTCTAGGCCTGTGATTGGTCAGTTTATTTCTTGTGAACTGCCTTCAGTTTTGCTCGGACATATTCCAGGGGAAGATGTAATAACAGTGATGGTAAAACCTGGAGTATTGAGAATGCCTTCATCACTCGGCCACCACAGTTTCCTTTAATTCCTGAAGTGTAACAACAAACAATAAAGGTTATTCCAGGGATGTTGTGTAAACTTACCAATCTGTCCCTCCTCCAGTAGTCGGATGTCCGGCCGGAAACGAGAGTCTGTCGGGGCTAGCTGTCCGGCGGTACCAGGGTTCAGTTCATTTAAGGCCATGGCAAATAATGTAAAACTAAAATACTGAAAGTACAACAAATATTTCTCCTTTAACATAATTATTCCTCATGATGACAATTAATTGTGTAGAAAATCAACAGCTACCTTCATTATTGATTTAATTCATTCCAACAAATATCTGTTACAATAGGGTTTCTTTTATTTTTTTATTTAATCCTGAAGTTAAAGGTCAATCCATAAACTATGTGAGAAAGAATTATCTTTCCCTTAGCAACCTTGTACATACTTAGTCATGTTTTCTATTGATCAAGAGAGATTTTATGAAATAATAATTTGATACAATCCCTAATTTGATAAATACCTAATTTGATACAATCCCTAATTTGATACAATCTCTAATTTGATAAATACCTTATTTGATACAATCCCTAATTTGATACCCTCACTAATTTGATAAATACCTAATTTGATACAATCCCTAAATTGATACCCTCACTAATTTGATAAATACCTAATTTGATACAATCCCTAATTTGATACCCTCACTAATTTGATAAATACCTAATTTGATACAATCCCTAATTTGATACAATCTCTAATTTGATACAATTTGATACCATCCCTAATTTGATACAATCCCTAATTTGATACCCTCACTAATTTGATAAATACCTAATTTGATACAATCCCTAATTTGATACAATCTCTAATTTGATACAATTTGATACCATCCCTAATTTGATACAATCCCTAATTTGATACCCTCACTAATTTGATA
>SAYR01031074.1:255085-266444 GCA_004382745.1 Argopecten irradians irradians
CAATCTCTAAATTTGATACCATCTCAATTAAATCTATAACACTAATTTGATAACAAATCTCTAATTTGATTACCCTACCGACACTAATTTTGATCACAGCATCACGATTTGAGCCTACAATCCCTAAATTTGATCAACCCTCTCTACATTTGATACACATAATCATATTGGATACAGATCCCTAATTTGAATACTTGATCTCACTAACTTGATATCAATCCTAATTGATACAATCCTAATTGATATCAATCTCAAGTGTCGATACGTCTACCTTCACTGATATATAGCAGATCTCTAATTTGATACACTCACTCATAATCGTTATGAACAATACTATCTTCGAATATCAATCTACTAAATATACCATCTCTAATGAGATACAATCCTAATATCATTGAATACAAATCCCTTAATTAGACTACACCTCTACTATTTTGATACAGCCTCTAATTTGAACTACCACATCCTAATTTGATACCTCACTAAATTATACTCTCACTAAAGTGATACAATCATCCTAATTGATACCCTCACTAAATTGAGACATATTTTAATGATACAAATCCTAATTGAATCAGTATACTAATTGATAGCCCCATAATTTGACTACACAATCCCTAATTGAATACTCCTCACTAATTTGATAAATACCGTAATTTGAACAATCCCTAATTTGATACCTCTCACTAATTTGATAATACTATTTGATTATAAATTCCCTAATTTGATCCCTCACTAATGTTGATAAATAACCTAATTTGATACAATAGCCTATTCTGATACGCCTCACTAATTTGATACAATCCCTAAATTTGATACCCTTCATCTAATTTGATACGAATCCTAATTTGAACCCCTCACTAATTGATACCAATCCCAATTGATACAATCCCTAATTTGATACCGCTCACTTAACTTGCATACAATCCTAATTAGATACAATCAAAATCTAAATTGAAAGATATCATAATCCCAATTGCCTAATTTATACGATCCCTATTGATACATAACTCGATCTCACACAATATTTTAGAAATACATAAAAATACAAATAAAATACAAATCCCATTTATTGATAACAATTAATACCAAAGATACAAAAAAAAAACACCTATAATACAATAACACAACTGTAATATTAATAAGAATTAACCTGATAGATAATTCCATGCCCTTGGATGTAAATCGAACACATAAATAAATCTCCTGAGGTCCTGTATCTCTGGGCAAGTGGAGGATCGGATATCACAATGTCGATACAACGTTGGGAAATAAAAGCAAGTTCATTTGGTTACTATCGTCCGAACGACTTACACTAGCCGTAGACTTTAAAATATAAGTAATGAAATTCAGAACCCAGCATCAATAAATAAAACTATCTTGTAAGAATGAAAACTATTATACAAGAAAGGAATTATGTGCTTTTGACAATTCATTAGGCATTTTATACACCATTGTTTTTCTTCCTATTTCAAGAGCGAAGACACATTGATAGCGAGATGTAAAATTTAGTTTTAATTGTTTCACAGAACAAATACTGTGGGAAATTCTTTTCACTTTTAAAGATGCTATTGCTGCAACTCAGTATTAGAAGAAAATAATCAAATGTTCATTGGGTTTCCATAGCACCTAACTTACTTTGGCAGAAATACTTGGACGCTGTTGAACGCCGAATGTTCTATGACCATCCGTCATCAAACAGCTTGCATCCGAGCATGAAGAGTATCGTTACACAATGAATCCCACTCACGTACACGCAATTTTCTCTTCACTTAACTCGAAACATGCAAACATCATTCATTGTTTTATCGAAGCCTTCCATACACACACCATCAAGCTGATTAGTAATATAGTTAAATCTTAAAATCTATTTAATGTTGATATATCAAATATAAACTTATGCATTGTCAATCACTTTACCGCCCTGATTGCAAGTCAACAGCGGTCTAACAGAATGGATCGAACTCTGGCCAAGAAAAACTTGTGTGATTGGGTCAGGTGACACCGAACCTTCTCATGTCTGATCTTCGCAAAGACCATGATAGAAAATGAACATTACCTTTTTGTCAATATGTATCCTCCACTTTATGCAGATCTCCAAAACCATTTCTAGTTGCTAATAGCTAAGTTTAGTACCCTTCGCAGACCCGTTGTATGTGACATAATAATCCCATAACACATTATTCCATTTGACGAAGCGAACACAGAACATAATCAAATCTTAACTAAAATTGAATGCTAGAATATCATACATCAATTATTTGATAAATTAAAATTGAGTAACATTTAAGGAATAAGATTTTATTTTTTGCAATGAGGGATTATTGAGGGTATACATGATATATGTGAGCATTTGTCCTCAGTTTAATTTTAACCTCACTTCTAAAAGGTAAGATATATTAAAAAAATACCTAAAATTTACATCACCGGCTTCATTATCTTAATACCCATACCTCAACAAAATAAACATCTATCCTTATATTACAGTTTTTCAAGTAGATTAATACAATTATAATTCCGCTGCATATTTTTTATATCTTTTCTCTTCCGTCTATCGTCAACAGAATTCTATTGAATACACTTGATTGGATATCGAGTCATTCAATGTTCCTGCCAAACGTGGTCATGATCCCCACTTCTGATCGCCATCAAGCTATTCACCGTAAACA
This sequence comes from Argopecten irradians irradians, assembly GCA_004382745.1. Taxonomy (NCBI): domain Eukaryota; kingdom Metazoa; phylum Mollusca; class Bivalvia; order Pectinida; family Pectinidae; genus Argopecten; species Argopecten irradians. Next base: position 257,755 of record SAYR01031074.1, read on the forward strand.
ATAGAATTGCCGGCCGTGTGTGTGCTAAACATTATACACTGATAATGACTAAATACTAGAAGCATGGTATTGAGTCCATGTCAGTCGTCATATAACTGATAAAATATTAGAATGTGAATGGTGACTAAACCACAAGATAATATCATTGATATGTTGTTTACACATACAGTTGCATGCATATACGACACGATGTTCAAAAATCTTCAGAGTTGAGGAAAGTCAAAGTCGCATTTGTGGAATAGAAAACATGACCTACAATTCAATTTCTTTAATATGAAATAATTTATAATAAATTACCATATAGATTTGAATATTTTTTGTTTTTAAATTTGAATACTTATACCGGTGTAATTTTTCAAGTTTTATATCATTAAAATCCGTAGGCGTAACAGGAAATTTTGATAGAACTTCCATAGCAGCTTTTCAAGTTTACAATTTATATGTATGTCTTTATTTAGAACCATTTTACATCTATAACACATAGATCACTGCAGAAATACTTAAATTTGATCAGTCAGTGGGAGAAGCTAACCAAGCATTGTTCCCATGCTCCCATAAGCCATAGAGGTCCAAATAATCATTGGCTTCATTCAAAACATTATATGTCACATTGTAAAATGTGAATCTTCACACTTAAACATTCACAAATAGCTCATGATTGCCTTGTTTACATCCCAGTATACGTGGACAGTAGTAAAAAATAGCGCATGTAAGCTGAACGCCACACAATACAAGAACCAGTCAAAGATCTGTTTCCTGTAACAAAGAAACTCACCACAGAACATTCAATCCGGTCTGGAAACATTTAAGTCATAATTTCATCCTCTTCAAGATTCATTTCATGACTGTTCTGACTATCAAAGACTAGCATCCATACGAAATTTCAAAAGGGGTGGATAAGTTAAAAAGGCTGAACTAACACTCAATTCAAGATTATTTGATGGGAGTAAGTATAACAGCAAAAACTTGGTCAATTTACTAAACAGACATTTAAAAATTTCTTGACTGGATCACCATCATCAATGTTTACATATAATCTTCTAAGGAGAACTTTTTCAATCTTACATCGTTTTTTGATGGAGACATAAAATATTTTTATGCATTATGTACACTCCAGTTGCAAGATTCAATATGTAGTGTAATTAAGGTATGTCATCAACTGTGTTAGTTTTACGCTAATGCTTGCAAAATATTACTTACCACGGTTACTTAAAGAGCTTTTGCACCAATCTTCAACACGGCAATGCATTTAACTCATTCACGCCATAACATTTTTCATAATGGACGGTCCTAGTTTTTATTAAAGAGTCTTAAATGTGTTCAGGGGTGACGATGAATTGGAAACAGCTGTTGTGATAAACACTAGTGATAAGCTTCTTCTATTGTTCAACATATATCTTTGTTCTTTATCATGGCTTAAGATGACAAATGAGTTGAAAATTTCTATGGAGCGACCTTCGTAAACAATTTCGATGTCACATTTCAAAGTATACATATACACTATATCTGCCCTCCCAAAAGATTCTTGTAACATTCATGAGTTTTAACATAAGGTATAGAATATTATGTTAATCAAGTGACTAATTAAATTAAAAATAAACTTTATTACATACTTCTAATATAAAAGCTCTTGTTATATTCAGATTTTCTCAGAGTAAATTGCCACAATTTTAAACATATGTAACAGAAACTTTATTGAGGGCTACGTGTATTTATTTCTCAAGATACAATGTTTGGTATGAAATTATGTAAGTAGCAACAGGAGGACTACAAATCAATAATTTTGGATAGGCCTTGCTAAGCAAAGTGGTTTTCTGTTTTAAATTCCATTTCTATTTTAGATAACAGATGAATCTATTTTGAGTATAACTTTTCAATTCTTTATTATTACGATCTATTTTTAGGATCCTATTACATGGCTCTTAATCGCAGATCTTGCCTACGAATGACATTGTGGATGCGACAGACATTGACAAATTTGACCAAGTATATTAACTCCCATGGTTTAAACAAAAGTCAAAAGTCAAGGTCATACAATATCAACTATCAATCATCTTAGGTACAATATATCTGGTGAACACCTTCTGTGTCTGTTAAGACAAGAAATGTTAAGAGTGCAAGGCTCAGTGTAAAGAATACCAATGATTGGTCTGGTATTATAGGTCTGTAGTAGCAACCTCTCGTTCTGTAAACAAAAGGTCAAGGTCAGCTAAACAACAAAATGTTTGTCTGGTAAGTTTTAAGGCCACATAATAACATGACAAATCTGTTAAACAAAGGACATACGTGGATCAAGGTCACCACTAAAACTTGAATGATTGTCTGGTATTCTACATTAAGTGATCAATTGCTTACATTGTCAATATCCTTTGACGACCTGTTGGCTTTGCAGACACATTCATTGGCATGGGATTCTCTCTCACCAGTTTGTCTAATGTACTCTCTTTTAATCAACCGGATGCAATCGAGATCCAGCTATTAATAAGTCCTCATACCTCCATATATATTCTAATTGTGATACATAGTCGAAGTCTTTCCAAATTCGTTATTAAAATTCAGACTGAACACTAAGATTTCCACAAAGATTAACAGAGCGTGAAACTAAAGGTGTATGTAAAGAAAAATAGGCTCATCCATCCCAATCAAAATATTATCAATAATGATACTGGTTTACCGTCATTGTATTTGGAGATGAATCTAAAGTTCGTTCTATCACATGGATGTTGTCAATGTTATGGTTGTCTTATGAGATTAAAACAGAATTATCTACAGACAGTCACAAAGCTACGGACGGAAATAAAAACCCAGACGGGGTAAAAACTAATATTCTCCCACTCATTTGGTACTTCACCTACTAAACTTCTCCATTACACCTCAATGTTATAAGCATTATAACATAGTTATGTACAAGTGAGTTGAGGAACTAATTACCAAAAGACAGATATCTGCTTTTACTCACCTCTTCCCTAACTCCAAAAAAGTTCCATATCATCCTATCAGCATTTATTGAACGCATCAACAAACTTGGAATTGAGGTTCACAAACACTTTTTTCCTTCCGACTTAACTCAACACGAAATGGAACTTATGATGAAAAGGTGTCGGTTTTTGAGAAATAGCTCAAAGTTACATTGGTAAAGACAATTTCAAACCTATCAAAATCAGAAAGAGAACATGAGACTGTTTTCATTATTTAATCATCTTCATTTCATGTCAGAGAAGGTAAGGTGAAAATAAGGGTCAGTGCGGTAATCTCATAAAGGAGGAAGGGTCTCCTTATAAGGGATGTAAGGGCGCTATTGGGTTCGAAGTGGTATACTTATTACGCAAAACACCGACACAAGAATGAAACTGACGACGAGACAGGTTGACAACGAACAATAATAGTACTTTAGATACTGTGGTACATCCGTGTTCTTGTTATCCTAGCAGGTTGGTTTCTAACGGCAATACTATGTTACATCTGGTTATCAAACATAGTCAGAGTATAACATTAAGAAAATCCATAATAGATATAAACTCTTCCTGCGCAAATATACATAATGATTCCAGCTACATTGAGTAGAAAATGAAGATCATCACGCAAGTCCGTAAAGATATTTATAGTTGTTGAAGCCTTGAATGTACGGTTAGTTTAATTCCTCTTTTCTGAGTGAGTCAATTACAAAGTGACGGACTAGCCAATACTGGGGAGCATGAAGCCATTAAACATTAATTATTTTTCCAGAATCAGTGAAATAAATGCAATGTGCAGCAGCACAGGAATTGTACTATCTAACTGTGAGGACATTTGAATGTTTAAAACATGAAGTTCTGCTACTGTTATTTAAATAGAACTGCGTAATAAGCTCTACAGCATCCAATAACGTCTCCTTACAATTAAAAGCATGACGGTAAAGGGTGAGTTATCAATTCTTTAAAGAGAATAGAGGTATTATGGGAGTGTATGGGGGTGGTTGGCTTTTGAATGTGGTTGTTTGTATTTGTTTTGTTTGAATTAATTAACGATGCCTCCTAATGCCTCCATCGTATGCTGTGGTTTAAAAAAAGCATCGTATGGAATATGCGGTCATTGACTTTTGGTGAGACTGATATTATTGTGCTAAGCTTCTTCTTGTATAGTAGCTCTGGCCCTTTTTAATATGGTGCTAATTTCACTGAATAACATGCTTGCCTAAGTCACGCAGAGTCTAACCCCTGCCATCCCTGGTCAATATTACACTGCTTAACGGGCAACCAGTCGTCCCACTCCCTGTACTCGCTATAAGCAATCGATAGCATAAACTCAATTAGTATAGACTAAGGTAGTGTCCTCGGCAGGGACAGAGCCAAAAGCCACCTCACATGGGGCAAGGGCCTATTCAAGAAATAATAAGAGGCCTGTTTCCAATGGGCAGATAAAAGATAATGATCCTTTCAAATTTGTTTATTCTATCAGCTGCATGGGGCCAACATGGTTAATAGAGTTACTGCTCACTGAACATTACATATCATTCTCAAATTATATAATTCTTTTTTCCTCAATATCCAACATCAATTACAGAGTATAACTGCCTTTGCAGCGTAGTTGTTAACTTTGTGAGATGTTATTTGTGTATATGAGGCATTAACCCTTCAATTTAAGTTAATACAACTGTAAGATATATTTGATATATTTGTCGAAAAAAAAATAATGATTCATACAATCAATAACCTAACTGCAAAGGCAGATAACTCAGATACAGTAAGACAGCAATAGAACAACTACGAGTAGAAGCAAAGAAACCATTTTCTTATATCTCCCGATGTGTGAAGAATGTTCATAATCAGATATAGACTTCCCGCCTCGCACACTGCTAAGTAGGGGTATGGGTGGTTTCACCATAAACAAAACACTGACAGCTCACTTGGTCCTATCCCCCAGGGATGTGGTGGCAAGATCACAGGTGATGATAAGGCATAATTCTTAAACCGTTCGTTGCCTCCCTTCCCATTGCCTCCGTTGGTCGGTCACCATTAGATCACGTTGTATAAGGTATAATTAGCAGTTAAGCTTCCTCCCCCGATGTCCCTTGGGTATGGTCATTCATAGCATATTATCCGTGACGGTCGGTGCAGTCAGGTGTGACACAGGTAAACAATTATCAAGGGCCGAATACCTGTTCGACGAATGCATGGTTACATACTATGTATTTGCTCTAACGGGGATATATTTCTGTTCGAGGAATAAGGGGTATTCGACGAATAGCTGTTCGAGCTATCCGGGGTTTTGTTACATAGATTATATAGGAACACGGTCGGGAATTCGAGGAATCCGGGTTCGATTTAGAGGGGTTTTACTGTAGATATAGATTAACAGAGAACGGACAATTTGATATGATAATAACAAGTACCACCAAAACCACTATCGGAGTTGAACTATAGTCTGAGCTGATAGCTATAGGTGGTCAACGACGTTGACGACCACACGATGTCAACAGATATTCGGAGACAGAAAAGTACTTTACGCGTCCATCTTGGTAACAGACAGCATGGGGTGCAGTGATCCATTCAACACCACATTCCATGGTTCATTGGATTACAGTACAGGTAACAGGTCAGAATATTTCTGGCATACTTTTAGGCCCATCAATAATATTGCAATACTGAAATAACACAGTAATCAAGTTATCAAAACAAACTATACAAACAGAAAATGTAGACAGACTGCATACACAGGCGAAAATGTCAATTTCAGAGTTCCAACAGCACTAAGTTTCTTGACGGCAAACATGTCAAAAGTAAATTGTATTATAAAAGAATTAAGATAGACTCTATCATTCGATTCTTACAGCGCTTACCAATTGTAGGTTGTCTGATATTATTTTCTCTAACCAATGCATGTCATATATGACAATCAATACTTAGTTTACATTTTTTGTAAAAGGGTTTTAAAGTTTTTTAATCACTAAATTACGCTTATTTATATCCGCGTTCCGAAATCATAATTTTCGCATTGCGCTTAAATGCGTACGTTTATGGTAGTATATTGAACTATATATTTTCGATGTAATAATTTTTTAAATAAAAAATCATATCCCTTTAAAAAAGACTAGTTTAATGTTTAGAGCTAAAACTTTATCGATGGACTGAAGGAGGTCCAATAGTGGCTAAATATATATTCCAATTCCATAGAAATGATTTTGCTTTTACTTTGAATTTATTTTGGCCTTTTTTCGGATTATTGATATCCTAGCTTTATACCGTTTTTACCTCACCAAAACTTGTTTGGTTTGTAAATCATTCATTTAACGCAATATAGACTCTCCTGCAGATCATAAGTAGATTATAAATGATCAGATAAAGATACTAATTTATGATTCATAATTTCAAATCTGTAAATATTCTAATTTAATCCACACAAAAATTTTGCGGCCAGTCATTTACGAAGTTTTAGACAGACAGTCGTCTACAATATTTTGTATTTTAGCAGCTCCCACATATATATGTCACCGTTCTAATTTATGTAAATATTTGCGAAATATAAAAAACAAGTTCATACAAAATATGTGTCTTAAATTTCGATATCACTCTCCTATTAAACATATATTGGCCATAAGCGCTTGGGAAACGATAACACAATGATTATACCAAGACAAAGTAATTCTTAGTCTACACAAACACGTATTTAACAGTACTTAAATAAGAAACACAAATAAATACTAAGAAACATTCGTATATAGTCGTTTCAATGGAACATGACAGACATTAAGATAATGACAGCATGGTTAGGGTATCCTTACATGACCATAGCTGTTAATAGGACGTTAATTAATCAAACAAACAAATTTTATCAGGAAGTTATTTGTCCAACTCAGTAACTTTTGAGTCTCTCGCCTTTTACATATTTCTTTGCCATGGCTGTTTTCTGCCGTTCTTTTGGTACAGTAAGATATAAAAGTGACTGTTTACATAAATACTGCTTTCACACGTTTGTGTACCATGCTTTCATATATTTTTTATATCATCTATGGTACACAAAGATGTGAAAAAACTATACCATATTATAAAGCGTTACATTTTTCATATCTTTTTTCCAGGCTCTAGTCGGCCATCTTAGATAAATGTGTATTACAATAATACTGAAGTATATTTTTCCGATGTAACGCGAAGCTATAAATATATGACATGTACATGAGTAGTCAATTATGAGTCGTCTCAATTATAGTAAACATTTAGACTTATAAAGGAGTTCAACTTTCTGGTAAATATTGTCAGAAAAAATGCGACGAAATCGTGAATAATTTTAATAAAAGATCGTCACAACGTGGTCTTGTCAAAGTGAATAATAATAATGAGGTATTATTATCAGAAAATAGATACCACATTTATTTTCACCAGGAAGAAATACTAATAGTATCGATGAAATATATCAATGAATACGATCAAGATTATCACATCTGATCTACAACTAGAAACCCCATATTTGAAAACAACATAACAGTGTTTATTACCTTTAGAGGATATACTTAATATATGTATATGTGTAAGAAGCGACCAGCAAGACATTCAAGGAACAACACGAAACACGGAAAGGAACAATGTTATGTGTCGTGGTAGTAGTAATTATGTCACAGGTAGACTTAAGCTATCCGCAACACGTCTTTCCCGAACATACAAGAAGACAGTGTAGCGCCATAAAGAAATCGGCATCATGGAGTATATAATGCCGGGGACACGGTAACTCCTCAAGGAAGACCTGGCAGAGCTCCGTCGACGTCAGCAGGAGATGTTGGTGGCAATAAGAGGTATTGGTGTTTTTCGGATGATTGTACAATGGGCCAGATAGGGTAAATATATTTTCTTCTTATTTATATAATGAAAACAATGAAATGACCTGAATAATATTTGAAACAAAAGTCACAATAATTTTCAAATTAATAGCATTGCTCTCAAGAATTATAATACGGTTAGCGGATGGGATGTGTTGCTTGGTATCTGCGGCAGAATGTTTTAGCACTGAATGTTTTAGCACTGTAAAAACGACAAGAGGTCCACTCTAAAATAAGACTCAACACGAATATACCTCAGTCTCCCACACACACCTCGGACATTACACACGGAAAACCCTTTATACACGTGAGACCGTCCATAACTGACCCTGGCTGTGAATAGGACGTAAATATTATGAACCACATCAAACATTGTCATTCTATTTCAATTTCAAACAGTTTTATTAACTAAAAGCCAATGGTATTAGACAACAGACACTGACTATCAAGGTTTTCTCTAATTTGTCATTCAATCCCACAATCACGAATTCAAAGCGTGTATCTGAAACTCGTTACAAATCAACATCGGTGATTTTTTCTACGAGAAATCCGGCTTATCTTACCATCACAATGAACCTACATCAACATTATTCGTTTAGGGCGTCACAAGCAGTAAAGCAGGAGGAGGTATATCTTATTTAATCTGATCTGAATTGCTGCATGGTTAGTAATACAACTTTTTCCTTGCTTGTTTGTATTAGGAATATTGTAATGCTCGGAGAGGAGGTTATCTGGCCGAAATTCGATGTCAGGAGGAAAATGAGTTTGTCAAGGAAAAACTACGAAAAAGACACCAAGGTTTGTGTACATCAAATTTATCATTAAACGAGATATTATTTCACGATATTGTCATCCCATATCCATATTGATTCTGTTTTAATGCATATATTTTGCCTTTACT
>SAYR01031074.1:266469-303041 GCA_004382745.1 Argopecten irradians irradians
TCAAAACTCCTTGTCGTCTTGGTGATTTTCTGTCCTGCTATTACTAAAGTCTATTATTATTGTTCAACCTGTTCTTCCTTTTGGGTGATTTCTGTACTGCTATGTATCTAAAGTCTATTAATGTTGTCAACCTGCGTCTTGGTGATTTCTGTTCTCTATGTATCTAAAGTCTTATTATTGTTGTCAACCTGTGTCTTGGTGATTTCTGTCCTGCTATGTTCTAAAGTCTTTATTTTGTCCCAACCGACGTCTTGGTGATTTTCTGTCCTGCTATGTAATCTAGTCTATTATGTTGTCAACCTGACGTCTTTGGTGCATTTTGTCCTGCTATGTATTCTAAAGTCTATTTATTTGTGTTCAACCTGTTGTCTTGGGTGATTTTCTAGTCCTGCTAATGTATCAAGTCTATATTTGTTGTCAACCTAGTTCCCTTGGTGATTTTCGTCCTGCTATGTATCTAAAAGTCTATATGTTGTCAAACCTGTTTGTCTTGGGATTATTCTGGTCTGCATGTATCTAAGTCTATTATGTTGTCACCTGTCTCCTTGGTGATTTTCTGTCCTTTGCTATGTACTAAGTCTATTTATTGTTGTTTCAACCTGGACGTCTTGGTTGATTTTGTTCCTGCTATGTAATCTTAAAGGTCTTATTATTGTGCAAACCTGTATGTTCTTTGGTGATTTTCTGTACTGCTATGTAATCTAAAAAGTGTCTATATTGTTTCAAACCTTTGGACGTCTGGTGATTCTCTGTCCTGCTATGTACTAAAGTCTAATTGTTTGTCAACCTGACGGTCTGGTGATTTGTCCGCATGTAATCTTAAGTCTATTATTGTTGTCAACCTGTTGTCTTGGTGATTTCTGTCCTTGCTATGTATCTAAAGTCTATATGTTGTCAACCTTGTCGCCTTAGTGATTTCTGTTACTGCTATGTATTCTAAGTTATTTAATTGTGTCAAACCTGTTCATCTTTGGTGACTTTTCTGTCTGCTAATGTATCTAAAGGTCTATTATTGTTGTTTCAAACCTTGTGTTCTTGTGATTTCTGTTCACGCTAAGTATCTAAAGTCCTTTTATGTTGTCAACCTGTTCGTCTTGGTGATTTCTGTTCCGCTAGGTATTAAAGTCTATTATTGTTGTCAACCTGATTCTTTGGTGATTTCTGTACTTGCTATGTAATCTAAAGTCTATTATTTGTTTCAAACCTGTTCGTGCCTGGTTGATTTCTGTCCTGCTATGTATCTAGTCTATTATTTGTTGTCAAAACCTTGATGTCTTGCGTTGATTTCCCTGTCCTGCTGATTATCTAAGTCTATTATTGTTGTCAAACCTGACGGCTGGTTGATTTCTTGTCCTGCTTATGTATCTTAAAAGTCTATTAATTGTTGTTTCAACCTGATCGTTCTTGGTGGATTTCTGTCCTGTATGTATTCTAAAAGTCTATTATTTGTTTGTTCAAAACTGTCGTCTTGGTGATTTTGTCCTGCTTTTGTATTCTAAAGTCTATTATTGTTGTCATACCTGTCGCCTTTGTGATTTTCTGGTCCTGCTATGTTAACTAAAAGTCTATTATTTTGTAAACCTGTCGTCTTGGTGATTTCTGTCCTTGCTATGTATCTAAAATCTTTTATTGTTGTCAACCTGTCGCCTTGGTGATTTCTGTTTATGCTATGTATCTAAAGTCTTATTATTTTGTTGTCAACTGTCGTTGGTGATTTCTGTCTGCTATGTTATCTAAAAAGTCTATTATTGTTGTCAACTTGTCGCTTGGATTTCCTGTCCTTGCTATGTAACTAAGTCTATTATCTGTTGTCAACCTGGTGTTCTTGAGTGATTTCTGTCCTCTATGGTATCTAAGTCTATATTGTGTCAACCTGTGTCTTGGTGATTTCGTTCCTGCTATGTATTCTAAGTCTATTATTGTACTGTTCAACCTGTCGTCTTGGTGATTTCTGTACTGCTATGTATCTAAAGTCTATATGATTTTGTCAAAACCCTGTTCCTTGGGTGATTTCTGTAACTGCTATGTATTCTAAAGTTCTATTTATTTTTGTTTCCAACCTGTTGTCTTGGTGATTCTAGTACTGCTATGTATCTAAGTCTATTATTGTACAACCTGTCGTCTTGTGATTTCTGTCCTGCTATGTATTCTAAGTCTATTATTGATGTCAAAACCTGGTGTCTTGGTATTTTCTGTAACTGCTATGTATCTAAAAAGTCTATAATGGTGTCAACCTGTCTCCTTGGTGATTTCTGTACTGTACTGTATAACTAAGTCTATATTGTTGTCAACCTGCTTTCTCTTGGTGATTTACTGTTAACTCGCTATGTATCTAAAGTTCTATTATTTGTTGTCACCTGTTCGTCTGGTGATTTTCTGTACTTGTATGTATCTAAAAGTCTAATAATTGTGTTCAACCTGTCTCTATGGTGAATTTTCTGTACTGCTATGTATCTAAGTCTATTAATTGTTGTCAACCTGTCTTCCTTGGTGATTTCTGTTACTGCATATGTATCCTAAAGTTATATTGGGTCTGTCAACCTGTCGTCTTGGGTGATTCTGTTACTGCTATGTATCTAAAGATCTATTCATTTGTTGTCAACCTGTCGTCTTGGTTTTCTGTATCCTTGCTATGTATCTAAAGTCTATTATAGTGGTCAACCTTCTTCCGTGTGATTTCGTCTGCTATTGTTATCTAAAGGTCTATTATTGATGTCAACCTGTCGTCTTGGGATTTCTGGTCCTGTTTTGGGCCTACTGACACATTCGGAACCAAATAAGGCGCCCATCCTATAAGAGCCCTTCCTTCCTTTATGAAGCCACTGCCATTCTTTCACTTACCTGAAGGAAATGCAGGGATCTGAAAATTATGGAAAACGTCCTCTGTTTCTTTATTCTGATTGGGTAAATTGTACTTTACCTATGTTAACTTTGAAATCTCAAACAACTTCATAGGCTCACATTTGTTGAGTAGTCGGAGGAAGCCCGGTGTTTGTGAAAACCAATTCATTTTGAGGTAAATGCAAACCTGTGATAGAATGATTACTGGAACTTTACGGGAAAGGAGGAACATGATTCTGTTGTAATAGTTCCTCAAAAAAATACCATCCCACATATACTATGTAATGGATAATTTCCGAAACCTGGTTCCATTATTAGGAGAGAATGGATTAGTACGAGCCCGCCAGGCGAGGGTACCAATCCATTACTCTCTAATAATGGGGACAAGTTTGGAGGACTTTAAATCCTACTTAAACCCATCATACCCCCACTTTACTCCACTACTTGCGATTTACCGTTTGGAGAAATGGGACATCCCATTTCAGGGAATTGCAAACAGGTGTTCACTCACCTTGACAAAAATAATGGGACTACAATGTGAGATGCATGGCACAGTCATTTAGTTTTACACTGAGGTACAACAGTGTTTTTGAACATATTGTCGGATAGTGATATTTTCCTTAACGTCGGCATATTTACATTGGTAGGGATGTACGGCAGCTGGTGTCAGATTGTTGCCTGTTTGGAAGTTGACCTATTTATTCGCACAGGACAGGTTGGCCATTGTCTAACTTTATATTTCACAATTACATACAAGGGCAAGTGAGGTTTCGCTACAATTAACATAACTGTTTTTCCTAACTACATACGCATGTTATAGATATGATAAAAAAACCCATATCTGATTGCTATGGATAGGCATTGCACGGAAAACAATTGAAACCCTTGTCTATCCGACACCAACGTGTTGGTGTTGGTTCAGATTATTAGGTGTAGGGAAAGTCCCAAGATAGTGTATACAAATGGTGGCTTATTGTTGAATACGGGAAAACAGTTACAGATAGGAAGGGGAAAGCAGGTGTCAGATTAGAACAGAGTTTTTCGCCTCTAAGTATATTATGTTTTACCATATCATTAGATTATATGTTATACCAGGGGTTGTGGGAGGAATTTGCAATCTAAAAAGAACTGCATTTAATCCCACCTTTTCAGTTCAAGAATCTAGGTTTTCCATCTCCTCGGTCAATTACAAGTTTTTAAAAAAAAAGATGTAACAAATAATTTACAGAATCTTATAATGTTTTTTATTTTCAGAACCAGAGTAACAGCTAGGGAGGAGTAATTAATTTCGATGGAGGAGTGAATCTAAATGTTAAATTTGGATAGTCAAATAAACAAACATGTTTAGTTTTTCCATAACAGGCATGCGTTTTTTATTTCTTTTGTTCAAAATAGACTGTCCCATTATTTTGGGGAATAATGCGGGACAGGGGCCCTATAAATAAATGGACAGTGGAGTACATAATGGACTCCTAGGTGTCCATATGTTAATATAATGGCATATACACAAAGGCGAAACTTTTACTAAGCTGGCGTTTACAAGTTATAAGTTTAACTTTGAGAAGGTGATGGAAAGTTTTGTAGGTGAAGCAAGATTGGGAGCAATATTAGTTTTTACCCCGTCTGTGTTTTTATTTCCGTCCGTCATTTGTGACTGTCCTGATTGATATTTCTGTTTTAATCTCACTAAGACAACCATAACATTAACAACATCCATGAGCCGCACTTTAGATTCTCTCCAAATCAATGGACGGTAAACCAGTATCATATGATAAATTTTGATGGGATGGATGAGCCTATTTTATCTTTACATACACCTTTTAGTTTGCACTGCTCGTAATCTTAGATGGAAAATCTTAGTTCAGTCTGAATGTTAAGAATTTGGAAAGCTCACTTGTATCACAATTAGATATATATGGGGTATGAGGGACTTATTAATAGCTGGATCTGATGATGGGATTAAGTACATTAGGACAACTGGTGAGAGAATCCCATGCCAATGAATGTGTTCTAGACAAAGCCAACAGTCGTCCAAAGGATATTGACAATGTAGCATTGATCACTTAATGTAGTACCCAGACAAATCATTCAAGTTTTAGTGGTGGACCTTGATCCTCTATGTCTTTTTGTTTTTCAAGACAGATTCATGTATTCATGTGGCCTTAATAACTTACCAGACACCATTTGCGTTTTTTTTAGCTGACCTTGACCTTTTGTTTTACAGACACAGAGAGGTTGCTATTACAAACCCTATAATACCAGACCAACTCCATTGGTATTTTAATAACATGAGCCTTGCACTCTTACACTTCTTGTCTTCCAGACACAGAGGTGGTTCCCAAAAATATTATTTACCAAAATGATTCTTTGAGTTGATTATGATGAACCTTGACTTTTGACCTTTTGTTTTAAACAGGGAGTAGTATATTACTTGGTCAAATTGTCAACTGTGTTGTTCGCATAAATGTCATTCGTAGGCAAGATCTGGATTAGAGCATGTAAGTATGAACCTAAAAAGAGATGTGAATAATAAAAATTGTAAAAGTTATAATTCTCAAAAGAGAATCATCTTGTTAATCTAAAAATAAGAAATGGAATTTTAAAACAGAAAACCACTTTCTTAGCAAGGCATACCAAAATTATTGACTTGTAGTCCTCTGTTCTTACTTACAAATTATACCAAACAGTATGTATCATTAGAAATAAATACACGTAGCCCTCAAAAAGTTCTTGTTACATATTCGTTTAAAATTGCTTGGCAATTCTCTCTGAGAAAATCTTGAATATAAAACCAAGAGCTTTATATTAGAGTATGAATTAAGTTATTAATTTAATTAGTACTGATTACATATATTCTATAACCTTATGTTAAAACTTCATGATGTTACAAGAACTTTTTGTGGGAGGAGATAGTGTAATAGTATACTTTAGAAATGTGACATCGAAATTGTTTACGAGGTCGCATCCATAGAATATTCAACTCATTTGCATCTTAAGCCATGAAGAACAAAGATTACGTTGGACAATAGAAGAAGCTTATCACTAGTGTTTATCACAATACAGGTAGTTTCCAATTCATCTCACCCCTGAAGACACTTTAGGACTTCTTTAATTTAAAAACTAGGACAGTCCATATATGAAAATTTATGGTGAAGGAGTTAAATGCATGCCGTGTTGAAGATATAGTGCAAAAGCTCTTTAAGTTAACCGTGGTATAATAATATTTTGCATTGCAGTTTTTCAAGGTAAAACTACACACAGTTGATGGCATCCTTAATTACACTACATGATTGAATTTTGCAACTGGAAGTGTACATAATGCATAAAAATATTTTATGTTCCATCAAAAAACGATTGAAGATGAAAAAGTTCTCTTAGAGATTATATGATAAACATTGATGATGGTGGAGCCATGTCAAGAAATTTTTAAATGTCTGTTTAGTAGTTTAGACCAAGTTTTTGCTGTTAAACTTACTTCCATCAAACATAATGAATGAGATGTTATGTTCAGCCTTTTAACTTATCCACCCTTTTGAAATTTCGTAATGGATTGCTCTAGTCTTTGGTTTAGAAACAGTCCATGAAATGAATCTTGAGAGGATGAAATGATGACTTAAATGTTTCCAGCAGGGAGTGAATGTACCTGGTGAGTTTCTTTGTACAGAAACAGAGCATGACTGGCTGTATTATGTGGAATTCAAGGCTTCACATGGCATTTTTCACTGCGCACATATCCAGGGAATGCTAATAAGGTGGACAAATCATGCAAGTTATTTGGGGACATGTTCTCAATAAAAGTAGGGGTTACATCACTTTATACAGAAAGTTACATATATGTGTTATTCAGAGAATAACATAACAATTGCGCGAAGTCATATTAGAACCTATGAATTAATTATTAGTTTGGACCATGTCTTATAGGCCTTCACAGTGCGAAGAGAAAAATGGAACACTACTCGCTCTGGTAGTCTGTTTAGACCCCACCTCGTTGACGCCATCTCTTTCTCGAGCGATTGGTCTATACATAACATTCGATCTGATAGTAGGCACTCTACGAGTATATAACTTTGACACTTTAACACTATGCTTTATGTGCATAAAGAGCGTGGATATGTCCTGTCTTCAGTAGATCTGAACACTTCAATGTGTATCCCTAGCACAGTAACTTAAACAAGCTAAAAAGAAAAGTAGGTTGCAAATAATCTACGATAATCCAACAAAAGGCACATAAGGGAAGAACAATTAAATAATCAAATATAACACACTTTCAAAGAGGATAGCACACTTGAAAATCTGTTACAATACGTTATTGTGAAAGACTATTCATAACCCATAAAGATATCCCATCGATTTGGACTCTTTTAATTGAGAAAGCTAGAATATAATATACAGTCCACCATATCATTTCACTTGATTATATTCTCAGATAATGAAGTATATCGTCATGTCAAGATGTCAACAAGACTATTAACAATCTGATCAACTTTACATATTCGTCGTGAGTAAATGTTTAGTTTAAATAGAGTGCTATCGATAATTAAGAAGAAAATACTTTTCATGAATATTCATCAGCAGAGTCTCATGATTTCTACATTAAACTTGGCGACTAGACTTTTAGTAACTCGTCTAATCATTCAATGGCTGGTATGTATTAAATATCTGCATTACATCAGTGCATCTGAGAGCTCATCAGCATCAACTAAGCACAGTTTTCAACACAATTATGCTATTACAAGTCATCAATAGTGACTGTGATATACTTATCTAATTGTATAGGTATATATGGTCACTTACCTAGTCACAATGTGCACATTCAAGATTTACAGTTTGCACATGACATGGACTCAATAACCATATACTAGTATTATCATTATATCAGTGTTAATGATGGTGACCTCGAGTGCCACAACTATTCTAATTGAGCATACATCACAGCAAGTTCGAATCGTCGAATTACTAATGTATTTACAGCGTGAAGTGTCGCTTAGATATGGCGTAAATATCTCACGCTAGATATCCACAACGTGGGTGCATAACTAGTTCAACCTCATCCCTCTCTTGGTTCTGCAACATGCAGTCACATTATGAAATTTAGACGTACGTATTTCTTCAAGTGCTCAGTACCTGTATAACAATTTTTCAAGTACTAGAGCCTCTACTGTTCCATCCTAGAGTCACCTAGTATAGGACAGGTATGAGACAAAATTTCCTAAAAGTCAATAGTGTGCTCTCCATTTAGCATGGAATATAAACATAAATAGGCTATTTAAAATGGTGTGTGAGAGAAATTATCAATGATAGAGGATGAATATCCTCTCACTTATACAATCTAGTAATATACTGCCGTAAATTATCAAGGAATAGATGCATGTATCCGCCTTAAATTGTTAATTAGGAGTAGAGATAATGAGTGATGAACTAGCCAGTTATTGATGATATTTTTATTATGATACCAAGATAACTCGATGTTGACATAATACTTAGTGATTCACAACCCGTTACAAAACAGGCGAGTACTATCAGAAATCATAAATAAAATACATAATTTATTCAAATCTCGGTCTTCCGTGTTTTAGCTCTATGATGGAATTGACCTGGATAATTCTCACTCGAAACTGCAATCAGACTAGATGAACACAGTCATCACGACTACTGAGAGGTTACCTATGAACACTCCTCCATTCAGCCTTCAAAATGCCAATCGCCTACCAGCCCCCACCTCCATTCACTTCTCTCACACATATATAGTACCCTCGCATTATTACAGCCGTTAAATTGATTCAGTTACGATTCGCCCAATATGCTTGTCTTCAGTATCCGGTTCGTCTCCGGCCACCCCTTACTACTGCTCACCACAAGCGGACCCCTTCCGGCTAGCAGCTGTACTTCTAGGAACTTTATTTAGTGACTAAGCTGCACTCGGACCTATTTGCCGATAGAATACATAAACAATCTTGCCATCCATCAATATGCTAGGTGAACTGTCTAGATAGTAAGTTATGATATATATCACAACGTCAATTTTTATCTATATTTTTTAGTAGACCATAGACTCAGACATTAGCCAAATTAAGTCTAGATTAAAACAGGGAATCGCGACTCTGCGCCCTCAATAGGCAAACAGCAAGCTAGGATACGTCTCTTCAACATGCACAAAGTTTTTCGAATCTCTCATCTCGTCTATTGCCGTATACTGCAATACGCTGACTAGTT
This sequence comes from Argopecten irradians irradians, assembly GCA_004382745.1. Taxonomy (NCBI): domain Eukaryota; kingdom Metazoa; phylum Mollusca; class Bivalvia; order Pectinida; family Pectinidae; genus Argopecten; species Argopecten irradians. Next base: position 275,524 of record SAYR01031074.1, read on the forward strand.
TCTGCTGGTGACATTATTGTTTTCAGTTGTTGCGTCTCCAATTTAATTTAGAGAGTCGTGTTTATATTCAGCCAAAATGTTGCTATTATAGTTTATTGAGAAATCCCAGTTCATAATTACGTCATTAACATTATCAGAAACATTAGCAAGTGAGGGTAGATATCATTTTAGATAGATACGTTCTATTACTCTATTGGCTTGAGCCTCGCAATCATTAGATTAATAAGGTATTGTGACTCGATCGTGTAACGTACACACTAGAAACAGTCCACTATAGTAGGAAACAGTGCTTGATAGATTATCATTAAGATATGAAAGTAAAAGAGAAAAAAGTGTGTACGGCAGCTGAGGATGTACGAGATAACTCATATTTCAATAGCTGGAATGGCAGCCGTATTATGATTGAACAATTCATGAAACATTCAGGGCGTACAACGCGATCACCAAAGTCATTTTTTATATTAAAATAAAAAATTAAATAAATAAAATAACAAAATAAAAATAATTAACTCACAATCGATACGTAAACCCTAATGCAGATAAACTTCTGTAATATCTCCAATACAGAATTCAGAAAGCTTTTATGTTCTCACACTAATACATTTTAATGGAATTAATTTTATAATAATCGTGATCATCCACGAAGTTTTAATCACCATGATAAAATAAGTCTTTGACTTGTCACCAGCTTGTGGTTTATACTTTTATAAATACAAATATTACACTTATACCAGAACAGCACTAACTTGTAATTCTATCTTTAGGGACTGACATCATACAGTACAGTTTTATGTGGTTTTGCTTTTACTATCCGGAACGTGTAGCCATCGCTCATTGTACAGTAGGTTTGGCATGGTGACAGGATCTATTGGTTTATCACAATTTGCTAGATCTATCTTCTCTGTGTTCAGAAAATGTTCTGGACATTTTGACCAATCACTCCCAATAGTTGCCTCCTTAACAGGTCTTTGCCTAAGCTTTATGAGGTATATTTCCTGAAAAATCTGCCGAATAGCAAAGATGAGTATATAACATAAAAAAGAACATAATATACAATCTCGAACTTATATTGTAAGAACACCACTAGATTTGTAAGCATGATTGACTAGTAATTATTATATTTACTCATATATATATTTACTAAAAACATATGGAGCACTCTTGATCTTGGCGTACTCTCTTAGGCGAGTGAGAGTTGGCCATCTACAATAAAATTCTAGAAAATCTGTGCTTCTCTGTCTGATTATTTTACTTTTCTTAGGTAATCATGTAAAAAGCATAAAATCTTATCGTATTCTCCCCTCAAAATATATAATTTGTCACTTGTGAAGTTTATTAAGTGCAAAACGCAATATACTAGGAAACATAAATACTATACTATTCTTATTATGTGCAACTGATATATTTAATCAAAAACATCAATAAAACTCCTTCAATATAAAGCTCATCTACCATCGTTGTAAGCTAATCAGTCAACTAAGTTACACATACTGGCCTTCCATTTTCGATCCATAGTCTTACCGTTCTATCTATCACTCTGTACGTGAGCATGATCTTAGTTTTTAGACTCAACGTTGTTGCTTATTTGACTGTCTTCCTTACCGCTAGTCCGCAGTTCATCTCTCTACATGACACACTCTCAGTGTTAAATAGCATAACTATTAAATGCGCGTTGAGTGTTGTATACTATAGGTCTCGGGGTATAGTTCACGGATGATTCAACTATAATATGATCAACGCACTGGACATTGGTCTTTTCCAAAATCATTCCTAATGTCGATTGCTACTCACGATATCCTCCATATCCCAGGCCAGGAGTGTATATGGACGATTCACCACCTCTCATATACGGACTAGTCCAGAAATATAATACGAAAAACAGGTTCATCATAGTGCAAAGTGACACAATCCTATATCAATTTTAGGCGGAAGTGAAATTCAGATAATAAGAGTGTATACTTAGATAGGCTCACAGAATTTACCAGTCTCATCTGCTAGCCAATCTGCTCTGAACCCACGCAAATAGGACTCTGTAGGTATAGTCGCTATTTCAACCTAAAAGCGTGTGCAGTCTTAGTTGATTTATAATATGAATAGACGAAACTTTTGTGCATCTGTATTCACCACACGCATGGTGGAACGAGTGGACTTCCTGATCTACATTGTTACGTCTACGACACCGATTAGTCGTCAGAGATTAACCTCATAATCGGACCGAGAACATTTAGAAATATCGGAGTATAACTGCGAGTTATTAGCTATTAAATTATTGGAGATTGATGGTATAATCCAAATATATCAGTCACAATGAGTGGAAATAATTATATAGTATATTGTGATCATAGACTATGTGTGAGTAGAGAATAGTGTATTCGGACAGATTTATCAAGAGTTCGTATCTAGCTGTTATATATCCTTTTCAATATAATTGTAATATGTATATTTTTTCTATATTTTAAAATACTATCAGTAGGAATTATCTCTGTGGCGGATCCATTGATCATCACAAGGGTGTATAACTAACCATTCGTATCTCTAAATTTACACCTCTGGAGTTGTTATGTCATTACCAATACTTAGTATGGCTCGTAGTCCGCATCAATAGGTATAGGGATCATTTGCGATAGGTTGTTTGGCCTCTATGACGAGCGTACTGTCTATACAAAAATTGTGAATAATGTTACATCTATAGAATACTGTATAGGACTTTATGCAAATGATGAGCGACTGTTACTCTACTACTCTCTAAGTATCTCGTTCTCAATATTCAGTAAGATAATTCTGATAGAGCTGTGGATTATGGTCATCTATTATTCTTGTTAAACTGCCATTCAGTGGGTATTTGTATCACATATTCTCCTAGGGGTGAAGTATGACGGTGTATAATAAACAAACATGGAAGTTATTGAGAAGTGTACCTTCATCTTAACATCTTACGAGCAGACCACTGGTTTCACTCTCTCACATCCCTGAATGTAGTGGAATCTGTAATCAAACAATATAAGGTTATTCGCTGGGGTATGTTAGTGTGATAAATATAGCTTACCAATCTAGTCCGCGTCCTCAGTTATGCATGATCCTCTTGACTCGGAAACGAGGAAGTCTGTCGGGGCTAGGGCTGTGTCCGCCTGTATCAGGGTTCAGTCATTTAAGGCCATGTCACCAATTTAATGTAAAACAAATACTGAAAGTACAAACAAATATTTCTCCTTAACATAATATATTCCTCATGATTACATATTAATTGTGTAGAAAATCACAGCTACCCTCATATTGATTTAATTCATGCTCAACAATATACTGTTTACAAATAGGGTTACATCTCTTTATATTATTTGTTATTTATATTGCGCATGAGAGGTTAATAAGGTCTAACTCAATATAATACTAGTGTGAATGATGAATAATCTATCATTTTCACTCTTTACACCTTATTTGATATCATACACTTAGTCATATTTTTCTTATATCGATGAGAGAGGAGTTGTGTAACTAAATAAATTTTGAAGGTGACATTATGCCTATACACTCTTGAATAATAATACCTAATTTGAGTACAATCCCTAATTTTGATACGCAAACTCTCTATTTGATAAATACCTTCTCTAATTTGATACAATCCCTAATTTGATACCCTCACTAATTTGATACTCTCACTAATTTGATACAATCTCTAATTTGATACCCTCACTAAATTGATACAATCTCTAATTTGATACAATCTCTAATTTGATACAATCACTAATTTGATACCCTCACTAATTTGATACAATCCCTAATTTGATACCCTCACTAATTTGATAAATACCTAATTTGATACAATCCCTAATTTGATACCCTCACTAATTTGATACAATCCCTAATTTGATACAATCCCTAATTTGATACCCTCACTAATTTGATACAATCCCTAATTAGATACAATCACTAATTTGATACAATCCCTAATTTGCCTAATTTGATACCATCCCTAATTTGATACAATCCCCAATTTGATACATTAATCCCTAATTTGATACAATCCCTAGTTTGATACATTAATCCCTAATTTGATACAATCCCTATTTTGATACAATCCCTAACTGTATTGTTTTGATTACCTGTTGTGATTTTTCTGGCCTTGGGTGAATCGTCCATATACACTCCTGGCCTGGGATATGGAGGTCGTATGTCGATAAACGTTTGGAGGCAAGGTCATCGTTGACGTCCGAACTACCACTAGCACCGTTAGACTTTAAAATTATAATGAAATTCAGATTACCACAGCATCAAAATAAACTATCTTGTATAATGAAAACTATATAAGAAAGGAATTATGTGCTTTTGACAATTCATTAGGCATTTGACATTGGATACGAGAATGTAAGAATTAGTTTTAATTGCTTTCAAGAAATACTGTGAAATTCTTTTCACTTTTAAAGATGCATTGCTGCAGCAGGTATTAGAAGAAAAAAGTAAATGTCATTGGTTTCCATAGCAACCTAACTTACTTTGGCAGAATGACTTGGTGACGCTGTTGACGCCGAATGTTTCATGAAGTCGTCATAAACAGCTGCATCCAGCATGAAGAGATCGTACACCCAGCTCCCGTACACAGCTTTTCTCTTCACTTTACTGAAATCATCAAACATCTTCATTGTTGACCCATTACAACACCATCTATAGCTTGATTAGAATCATGAGTTAAATCTTTAAAATCTATTTAATGTTGATTATACAAATTATACAACTTATGCATTGTCAATCACTTTTAGCGGCCCTGATGCAAGTCACAAGCGGTCTACAGATGGAGGAACTTGGCCAAGAAAACTTGTGTGATTGGGCAGGTGACCCCCGACCTTTTCATGTCTGATCTGGCAAGATAATGATAAAAATAAACTTACTTTTTGTCATATATGTATCCTTCCACTTTATGCAGATCTTTCCCAAACCAGCCAGCTTGCTTGAAGTTTAGTACACTCTTCCATCCCGTTTTGTGACATAAAATTTCCATCACACCATACTGAAACAGAAATTCAAATCTTAACTAAAATCAATGCAATATCATACTACATATTTGAAAATGAAATGGTTCATTTAAGGAATAGATGTTTATTTTGTTGAGGTTATGAGGGTATAATGATAATGGAGCATGTGTAAGTTATGTAACCCTGGCAAAATAAATAATTAAAAAAATACATAAAATTTACACCGGCTTCATTATCATTATACCCTCATAACCTCAACAAAATTAACATCTATTCCTTATATTTACAGTTTTTCAAGTAAATGAATATTATTAATTCCCACAACATTTGCATATTTTTTATCAAAACACACATCTTTTTTTTTTCTCTCCCGTCATCGTCAACGAATTTGATTGAACAGCTGATTGGAATCGAGTCATTCATATGTTCCCGCCAAAGTGGGGTCATTATCCCACGTTGCTACGCCATCAACTATTCACATAACAATAGAATCGCCGCGCGTGTTGTGCTAACATTATACACTGATAATGATAATACTAGAAAGCATGGTTATTGAGTCCATGTCAGTGCAAACTGTAAATATTTGAATGTGAATGTGACTAACCTACAAGAATAATATCATTGATATGTTGTTGAAAACAGTTTGCAGATATCGACACGATGTTCAAAATCTTCAGAGTTTGAAGGAGTCAAAGTCATGCATTTGAAGAAAACAGACCTAAATTCAATTTCTTTTAATATGAAGACTAATTAGTAAATATTACCAATATAATTTGATATTTTGTTTTTAATTTGAATACTTCTATAGTTAATTTTTTCAAGTTTTTATATCATTAAATCCTTAGGCATGGGGAAATTTATGATAGCTTTCTAGCAGCTTTTCAAGTTTACCTTTAATTTATGTCTTTATTTATGAACCACTTTTACTTCTATAAGCACATAGATTACTGCCATAGAAATTACTGGATCAGTCAGTGGTTAAAAGACTACCAGACAGTGTTCCCATCCCCATTGCCATAGAGGTCCAAATAATCATCTTCATATCAAAACATATATGTCACATTGTTAAATGTGTCTCCACTTAACATTCACAAATAACTCATGATTGTCCTTTTACATCCCTGGATATGTGCGACAGTGAAAAAATACCATGTGAAGCTTGAATGTCACACAATACACCAGTCAAGCTCTGTTTCCTGTACAAAGAAACTCACCAAGACATCACTGTCTGGAAACATTTAAGTCATTCATCCCTGAAGATGCATTTGGACTGTTCTAAATCAAAGACTAGAGCAATCCATTACGAAATTTCAGGGGTGGATAAGTTAAAAAGGCTGAACATAACATCTCATTCATGATGTTTTGATGGGAGTAGTTACACAAAAACTTGGTCAACTACTTAACACATTTAAAATTTTCTGACTGCTCACCATCATCAATGTTTACATAAAGCTCTAAGAGAACTTTTCATCTTCATCGTTTTTTGATGGAACATAAAATATTTTTATTGCATTATGTACACTTCCAGTTGCAAAATTCAATATGTATGTAAATTAAGATGGTCATCAACTGTTGTATTTTACCTTGAACTGCATGCAAAATATTATTACCACGGTATTTAAAGACTTTTGCATAATCTTTCACACGGCATGCATTTAACTCATTCACCCATAAAATTTCATAATGGACTGGTCTAGTTTTTAAATTAGAAGAGTCTAAATGTGTCTTCAGGGGTGAATGAGTTGGAACTACACTGTTTTGTGATAAACACTAGTGATAAAGCTTCTTCATTTCAACGTAATCTTTTCTTCATGGCTCAAGTGCAAATGAGATTTCTATGGATCGACTTGTAAACAATTTCATGTCACATTTCTAAAGTATACATATACACTGCCCTCCAAAAGTTCTGTTACACATGGAGTTTTACATAAGGTATAGAAATATGTAATCAGTATATTATTTATCAACTTATTCATCTTCTTTAACTCTTGTTTTTTCAAGATTTTTCTCAGAGATAAATTGCCAGCAAATTTTAACATATGTAACAGAACTTTTGGAGGGCAGTGTAGTTATTTCTATGCAATGATACATGCTTTGGTATATTTTAAGTTAGAACAGAGGACTTCAGTCAATAATTTGGTGGCCTTCCTAAGAAGGTGGTTTTCTGTTTTTAAATTCACTTTCTATTTTTAGATTAACAGATGAATTTTCTATTTTGAGATTAATTTTCAATTTTTATATTCACATTCTATTTTTAGATCCTACTTACATGCTCTATCCAGATCTTGCCTACAATGACATTGTGGACACAGCAGTTGACATTTGACCAAGTATATACTTCTCCATGTCTGTAAAACAAAAGGTCAAAAGTCAAGGTCATATATCAACAACAGATCATTTGGTACATATATTGTGAACACCTCTGTGTCTGAAGAAGAAAGGGTCAAGAGGTCAAGGTCATGTATTAAATACCAATGATTTGTCTGGTATATAGGTTGTATAGCACCTCTCTGTGTCTGTAAAACAAAAGGTCAAGGTCACATAAAAAAAACCAAATGGTTTGTCTGGTAGTATATTTTAAGCCACATGATACCTATCTGCATCTGTAAAACAAAAGACAAGAGGTCAAGGTCACCACTAAAACTTGAATGATTTGTCTGGTATCTACATTAAGTGATCAATGCTACATGTCAATATCCTTTTGGCTCGTGTGGCTTTGTCTAGACACATCATGCTGGGATTCTCACACCAGTTGTCTAAATGACTACCACAGATCCAGCTATTAATAAGTCCCTCATACCCTCATAATATCAAGTGATAAGTAGCTCAGAACAATCCATTCAGACTGATAAGTTTTCCACAGATTTGGCAGTGCAAACTAAAGGTGTATGTAAGATATAATAGCTCATCCATCCCTGAAATTTCATAATGGACTGGTTTAGTCATTGATTTGGAAGAATCTAAATGCGCCTTCATGGATGTGTTAATGTTTATGGTGTCTAGTGAGATTAAAACAGAATACAACAGGATAGTACATGACGGGACGGAAATGAAAAACACAGACGGGGTAAAAACTAATATGTCTCCCCACTCATCACCTCAAACTTTCTCCACCTTCCTTCCAAAGTATAATTATAACATAGTATTATGTAAAGGTAGTTTTGAGGAACTATTACCAAACAGATATCTGTGTTCTCACCCTTCCCCCAAAAGTTCCATAATCATCTATCAGCAGTTGTATTTGAACTCAAACGGAATTGGTTCACAAACACTGTTTCCTTCCGACTACTCACACAATGGAACTTATATGAAGTCGGTTTTGAGATATCAAAGTTACATTGGTAAAGTACAATTTACCATCAAAATCAGAAAAAGAAACAGAGACAGTTTTCATATTTTCAGTCTGCATTTCATTCCAGGTAAGTGAAATAGGCAGTGGCTTCATAAAGGAGGAAGGGCTCTTATAGGGATGGGGGCGCTTATTGGGTCGAATGTGGTACCAGTAGGCCAAAACAGGACAAAGATCACCACGACGACAGGTTGACAACAATAATAGACTTTAGATACATAGTGTTCATGTTTCTGTGACCACAGTGGTCCTCTAGGCCAATACATATGTCTACATCTGGTTATCATACCACGTATCACTTAAGAAATCCATAATAGATTTCTCCCTCCAATGACATAATGATCCAGTACATTAAGAAATAGAATTACATCACCAAGTCTAATTTATAGTTTGTAGAAGCCTTTGAATGTTACGTTGTTAATCCTCTTTTCCTATAGTCAATACAGTGACGACCCCAATACTGGGAGCATGATACCATTAACAGTTAATTAGTTTCCCAGAATCAGTGGAAATAAAAATGCATGTGCAGGCAGAAGGAATGACTACTATCTGTGAGGAGCATTTGAAATGTTAAAACATGCAAGTTCTGTACTGTTATTTTAAAGACTGCGTATAGCTCTACAGCACCAATAACGTCTCCTGTACAATTAAAGCATGAGGTAAATAGTTTACAATTCTTTAAAGAGAAAAGGTATGATGGAAGTGTATGGGGGGTGGTTGGCTTTTGAGATGTGGTTGTTTGTTTTGTTTGTTTGATTAATTAACAGCCATCCTATGGCCTCCCATGTATGCTGTGTGTTAAAAAAAGCATGTATGGAATATGCGGTGCATTGATTGGGAGACTGCAGTATATTTGTGCTGTGTCTTCTTGTATAGTGGAGCTCTTGCCCTTTTATAGTGCTATATCACTGAAACATGCTGCCTAAGTCACCAAGCTACACCCCGCCATCTGGTCAAATTACACTGCTAACGGGCAAACCAGTCGTCCCACTCCCTGTATGCTTAACGCTAAGCAGTAGCAGAAACTACCACTTTTATAGACAAAGGTGTCTCGGCCAGGGGACAGAACCAAAAGCCTACCTCACAGGGGCAAGGCCAAAAAAGAGGCTGTTTCAAGGGAGAAAAGCTAAGATCCTAAATTTTAATTCTAACGCTGTACCTGCAGGGCCAACATGGTTAAAAGTTACTTTCTCACTGAACCATATCTCAAGGTTTTTATTCAGTTTTTCCTTCTTCCCATATTACAGAGTAATCTGCCCTTGCCAGGAGGTGTTGATTGTGACGTCATGTGTATATGAGCATAACACCTTCAATTTAAGTTAATACAACGTAAGATATAATGATATTTTGCGAAAAAAAATAATGATGTCATACAATCAATACCTAACTGCAAAGGCAGATAACTCTAATACATGAAGACAGAATAGAACAAATAGAGAGAAGCAAAGAAACCAGTTTTCTTAATCCCGATGTGTGAAGAATGTTCAATAATCAGATATAGACTATTCCCCGCCTTCCAACTGCCCTAAGTGAGGGGTAGTGGTGGTTTTCACCATAAACAAACAGTGACAGCTCCTGGTCCTTCCCCCAGGGATGGTGGTGGCAGACAGGTGTTATAGGCATATCTTACCGTGTCAGCTTCCTCCCCCATCCCTCGGGGTAGGTCACCATAGACAGGTGTTATAGGTATATCTTACCATGTAAGCTTCCTCCCCCATTCCTTGGGGTTGGTCATCATAGACAGGTGTTATAGGTATATCTTACTATGTAAGCTCCCTTCCCCCATCCCTCAGGGTTGATCACCATAGACAGGTGTTATAGGTATATCTTACTGTGTCTGCTTCCTCCCCCATCCCTCAGGGTTGGTCAACATAGACAGGTGTTATAGGTATATCCTTACCGTGTCAGCTTCATCCCCCATCCCTCGGGGTTGGTCACCCTGACAGGTGTTATAGGTATATCTTACTTTGTCAGCTTCCTCCCCCCATCCCTTGGGGTGGTCACCCTTGACAGGTGTTATAGGTAAATCCTTACGATGTCAGCTTCCTCCCCCCCCCATCCCTTGGGGTTGGTCACCATAGACAGGTGTTATAGGTATATCCTTACGATGTCAGCTTCTTCCCCCCATCCCTTGGGGTTGGTCACCATAGACAGGTGTTATAGGTATATCCTTACGATGTCAGCTTCTCTCCCCATTCCCTCGGGTTGGTCACCATAGACAGGTGTTTATAGGTTATATCCTTACGATGTCAGCTTCCTCCCCCATCCCTTCGGGGGTTGGTCACCATAGACACAGGTGTTATAGGTATATATCTTACCATGTCAGCTTCCTCCCCCATCCCTCGGGGTTGGTCACCATAGACAGGTGTTATAGGTATATCCTTACCGTGTCAGCTTCCTCCCCCCATCCCTCGGGGGTGGTCACCCTGACTGGTGTTATAGGTATATCCTTACGATGTCAGCTTCCTCCCCCATCCCTCGGGGTTGGTCACCATAGACAGGTGTTATAGGTATATCCTTACGATGTCAGCTTCCTCCCCCCCATCCCTCGGGGTTGGTCACCCTTGACAGGTGTTATAGGTGTGTCCTTACGATGTCAGCTTCCTCCCCCATCCCTCGGGGTTGGTCACCATAGACAGGTGTTATAGGTATATCCTTACGATGTCAGCTTCCTCCCCCATCCCTCGGGGTTGGTCACCATAGACAGGTGTTATAGGTATATCCTTAAGATGTCAGCTTCCTCCCCCCCATCCCTCGGGGTTGGTCACCATAGACAGGTGTTATAGGTATATCCTTACGATGTCAGCTTCCTCCCCTATCCCTCGAGGTTGGTCACCATAGACAGGTGTAATAGGTATATCTTACTTTGTCAGCTTCCTCCCCCCATCCCTTGGGGTGGTCACCCTTGACAGGTGTTATAGGTAAATCCTTACGATGTCAGCTTCCTCCCCCCCCATCCCTTGGGGTTGGTCACCATAGACAGGTGTTATAGGTATATCCTTACGATGTCAGCTTCCTCCCCCATCCCTCGGGGTTGGTCACCATAGACAGGTGTTATAGGTATATCCTTACGATGTCAGCTTCCTCCCCCATCCCTCGGGGTTGGTCAACATAGACAGGTGTAATAGGTATATCCTTACGATGTCAGCTTCCTCCCCCATCCCTCGGGGTTGGTCATCATAGACAGGTGTTATAGGTATATCTTACCATGTAAGCTCCCTCCCCCCATCCCTTGGGGTTGGTCACCATAGACAGGTGTTATAGGTATAACTTACCATATAAGCTCCCTCCCCCCATCCCTCGGGGTTGGTCATCATAGACAGGTGTTATAGGTATATCTTACCATGTAAGCTCCCTTCCCCATCCCTCGGGGTTGGTCAACATAGACAGGTGTAATAGGTATATCCTTACGATGTCAGCTTCCTCCCCCATCCCTCGGGGTTGGTCATCATAGACAGGTGTTATAGGTATATCCTTACCATGTCAGCTTCCTCCCCCCATCCCTTGGGGTTGGTCATCATAGACAGGTGTTATAGGTATATCCTTACCATGTCAGCTACCTCCCCCATTCCCCAGGGGTGGTCCGTTAGACAAGTGTTATGGGTATATCCTTACCGTGTCAATTCCAGTGTTATTGTGCCCTTTGGGTTGATTTCCACTGACTTGCCCCAGAACTTCAACTTCGGGTGGATTGACCCATGGATCTTGAACTGTTTAGAATCCACGAGGAAAGCACTAACCGGCGGATGGTGGCTCACCTGCTCACCGACCAATCGGAATCCAAGGTCAGCTCTAAAAATCGAACATTCAATTTCAAACAATGTAATGTATTCAAAAACCTATCAGAATTCAAGATCAGCAGCAAAGATATTTGCTGTCAGAGCTTTGCAGGCAATCTTCACGATGCGCGCTAGGGCATTATGAGATGATTGTCTGCAAAGCTCCGGCATCTATATAGACCATAAATGCCAAAGTAAGATAGTTTATGCTTATATTTACATTGTCAACTCATTTTAGGGTCTCTGCATTAATGTTGTTTAAGTTAGACCAGATACCGTTTATCAACAAAGATTTAATCCACAACATGGAACAGCCATTTTGACGGTGATTAATTGATATAACAACGTCAACATTAGTGACGTCATAACGGTCAAATTTTGGGTGTCAGTTATACCATCATATTCTTCACTTTGCCTTGGTTAATTTATATAGTAGAAGTGACAAGCAAATTTAAATATAAAATCATAAACACATACTAAAATTATAACACAAATTCTTATGTCAGTTCAAAATCCTGGGGCGATATTTGCAAAAAAAGACACAATTTCACAAATTTATATTTGTTTTTTGCTTTTTTGAACTCACTAACTACGTTAAGTATAACAAACACCTGATCTGACTCTTTTTTTAGTAAACTCCTATTTATGTTTACCATGTTAATTCTATTTTTGCCATAAATCACCTTCTTCTTGAATTACTGTATGTATCTTCAATCAATTACAAGATTGTCTCAGATGTAAAATGAACTGAGTGATCTCCAATTTCATAATAAATTACTTCAAGGTACGTGTGCTGAATTTCTGTCTCTAACTTAGATTAATAATACATGTATTAATATATGCTATGTAAAGGAAAAACCTCAAGGCATTTATACTTGTATATTCCTAAATATTTCAACTACTGGTTAAAGTCCCAATATCCGTATGTATCTGATTTTTTTCGTGATTTAGATGAATTTTGAAACAAGAGCTGTTGGAGAACAGCAAAGCTCGCCTATTCACAAGAAATTGATGTTCAAGTATTTACTATTTAAACATAGAAATATGAAAGACTCAAAAACCCCCTAAAGGGCCCAAATTGGTTATATTATCACGTTCAGCATCCATACACATTAGGAAAATAAAATCATAAAAATTTATGATGACTTATGCTTAAACAATTGACAAAATAGAAACTTGCTCAAAAACTTTAACATGAAAATATGACAAATTAACAGACTCAAAAACCCCCTAAAGGACCCAAAATTGGTTGTATTATCACGTTCAGCATCCATACACATTAGGAAAATAAAATCATAAACATTTATGATGACTTAAGCTTAAACAATTGACGAAACAGAAACTTTAACGTGAAATGGGACGCCAACGCTGACGCCGACGCCGGGGTGACAACATAAGCTCCCCCTATTATTCGAATAGGCGAGCTAAAAATATCCTGTTGTAAATCATGCAGAGAAAGGACTAAATCAAAGTCAAAATGGACAGTAATGATTCGGAAAATTTTGATAAAAATCAAAATAAATATTAATGGGAAAGTTAGTCACAATTTTGAAACAAACCGAAGTTAGACAACATTTTGCTGAGAACATCATGTGACTACTGTAACTACTAACTGTAACATCTTTCCGAACACTTCCGATAACAGGTCATGAAATTTACGTCATTTGTTCAGCAACGATTGCAATTTCTATGGTGACCAGTTTAAAATGAAGGCATGCTTACAAGTATTGACTTTCAATAACTGTTTTACCATAGTTATTGCAAAATTATTATTCAATATTCTTTGATATAGCTTAGATTTAACTACATCTACAAATACTAACAAGATCGGGGTCGAATCTAACTTGACTTTTTGCTGCTTGTTACATATACATAAAGTGTGACTTAAAGTGAACAGTCGGGCAAGGATGGCTGAAGTCGGTAAAAATGGTGTGAATGTATCCAGTATAATTTCTTATGAAATAGAAAAATAAAATCTCCCGTCAGAATCTATCTGCGTACGAAGAAATTAATTTTAAGTATAGGAATCCTATAACGTCCTCCTGGCTGACTATGTCATTGGTTACATTTCCACGCAGCCTCGCTTTCAATGCTTTCAACTTTTCTTTCTTTTAATGGTCAGAACTGGGAAACGTAAGCAGAACTTGACAGTGGTATTAATATATGAGAACTTTTGGAAGACCAATGAACGCATTTAGACTGGTATTCTTTGCCCGACTATTCACTTTAAAGAAATAGGATGCTTGATGACAATTTGCACCATTTTGGTATATTGAAATTGACTTATTTATTTTCTCTGATATACAATCACCATACAACAGAAAAAAGTAAACTGATTTGAGAGAAACAACTCCATCACAACACACAGTTCCTTCTTGAAGTCTTGAATTTTAAATCAAGAATGTAATTATTATAATTCAATTAATTTCCACAAATTTTGAAAAAGTGTTATTATTATTCTATTGATCTATCCTCCTGTTATAATATTAAAAAAAAAAAAAAAATCTTAGTAATCTTGAAGTAGTTTAAAACGACTATGCCTCAATTTCACAGTGATTAGCTACCTTATTGGCTCCATCAAATTGCCTTAATATTTTATGCTGCTAATTAGATATCAGAGCTAAATTATGATCTCCATGATAATTACCTGTTTAATTCAAATGTCTCTCCTAATAGTGGATTGAAGGGTTTCCCAATTCTGTCCCAGTTTGAGGAAATTGCAGATACTGCAAAAGCTGACACGTACTGCAAAACAGGAAGATTTAGTGCTAATACACATCAGAGTTTTTTTTATAACAATAGTGATTAAGATTCTTTTTTTTTTAATTTGATTTAAATTGATTCTTTTTTTTTTTAAATTTAAATTTGAAAAAAAAAAACCCACAAGCAGCGTGTAATTAATTTACAGTATCAATTTGCCAATTTAAATCATGATTTTCTCAACTTCTGAAAATTCTGATAATCTTTTTACCATATCACAAAATTGATTTATTTTATGAAAGAGATTGAGAGCATAATTTTCCATTTGTCAAATTGAGCTTTTTTTAATCATAAAAACTGAATTATTTAAAGCATAAAGGAGTTATCTCCCCTTGCTATAAACCTCTTTGAAAAGCATTAATTTAGCTATCTGCCCTTGCTATAGGCCCCCTTTGTATAGCAACAGTTATATCCCATCGTTATACGCCCTTTTTGCAAAGCAGCAGTTATCTCCTCTTTCTATAAGCCCTCTTATAAAGCAATAGTTATCTTCCCTTGCTATAAGCCCCCTTTGTAAAGTAACGAGGTACTTACAGCAAACCTTTCAGCAGGATCCGAAGCCTGACTAGCCTTCTCCAATAGTGAAGTATATTCCATGTACTCGGATATCCTTTGTATAAAGCTCAGTGGCTCATTGAACACAACAGGCATCGTTATTTTGGACAGTTCCTGAAAGTACACAAACAAAAAATGTCGGTTACTTTTAGTAACAAAATTTTGAATAAATAATATGAAACTTTTTATTTCAATTGTTTTAGAATTACTTATCAGGTGCCATCGGGGCTGAACACGTTGTGGTATTTTCCTTATTTCATGTAAATAGAAATAAGTCATTTAAATGGACATATTTCAATGAAATAAAAAAGTACTATTTTCCCAATTCAAAAGCTATAGACTTCTGAAGTTGTTGAGCATTAAAATCACTTAATGAATATATAGGTTCATAAAATACCTTGCAGTTAATCTGAGCCCTAATGAAGAATAATTAAGTGCTGACCTTCAATCCCAATGAACTATCAGCAAAATCTAATTCAGTAAATGGGCCAACATGTAATGATGTAACCAGTCTGCGACTTTAAACACTAGTCTGATGCCCACGACTAGTAATTCTACGGCCATACTAGTGCTTATTGTAATTATGAACTAGTCCGTTTGGACTTGTGGCTTAATTCCTGCCCAATTAAAATCATTATAAAATAGTTTATCTGCAGTGGTCAATTGCATTTTCAACACATTTTGAGTGCATTCTGTATGCGATTATTTCAATCCGGATGAATCATTTTGTTAGAATTTGCGTTCGCGAATGCACCCAGACTGTACTTTGGGTCAAAAATCTTAAACTGATGATGACCAAAGTGCTGGGGCATAAGGCTGTATATTTATTTTGGACTAGTGTTTAAATAGCCGGCTGGGTAAAGTTTTGGGGTTCATCAGTCCAAAGGACTAGCAGTGAAAAAAGTTAACGTCAAAGACTGTGTAACGCTATATAACCATGCACAGATTATTAAATAGGTAATGGAGCACAAGGTGAATGTCACTGACTTAAATGTAATGCACTGTACATAGTCTTAGGGTGATGCAAGTAATGGTCTTTGCAAGTCTTTCAAGTAATAAGTGATTTATTACACCTGAGCGAAGCCAGTCAAGGAGGTTCCAGGTGACAAGAAATCATGCAATAACTGATATACAACCCTTGAACAAAAAGACAGGTTGATTGAAAAATACACACCTTTCCATCCATATACCCCAATCTCCCATTGTTCTCTGTTTGATTTACCTGTACATTATGCTTGTGAGTACTTTTCGGTACTAAGGGTTCTTGGCTTAATTATATACATCAGTTTGTCATTACCCATCGAGAAAAGCACAAAGATTTTTGCCATGTGTAGCGATAAAAACTTTGACTTTGGGAAATACTACATCAAAATATTTTTAGGGATCCCACCGGATAAGTAAAGTAGGACACAATTAGCTTATTGTCAAGCTCTGCTGCATGTTCAATGACTGGAAGTATAATATGTACTGTAAGTTGTGCAAAGAATATCTCCTATGTTTATTGTCCAAACAAGATATTATTGAGACTAACAGAGACAGATTCAAGAGAAAAAAATCCGTTTTATGCATCATGGCAAAAAAATTCCTTAAAGGGAAAACATCAGAAGTTTCACAAGGCCTTTGTATTGGCATTGCAACTATAATGTGATTCTGTAACAGCTACGTAAACTAGCTACTTATCATGATATCTTATTACACTTCAGAGGCAGGGACTTCTTCTAATGTTGAGTACAGATTTCCTTTTTATTCGTGACTTCTTTCGTTGTGAGCATTTTTTTTTTGGTTGTGCCCTACGAACACGACTCTGACACAAGTTTTTAGGTGGCTGCTATTAAAGTGTCTACTGTGGAGACCAATCAATTCCGCGACATCGACAAACCCCGACTGGAGGCTCCATCTGGTGATCAAGGCTGACATTTCTACCCCCTCATTATGATGTCGCCCTCGACGACAATTCTGTCTCGTTAAACTAAACCAACTGGTGACACCCTGTAATGTACGAATCGTCATCAGTAATAACACGACCAAATTACATTTCTGTCATCAAGTTTTTTTTTAGTTCTGTCAGAGTTAAAGTTGTATTGTAAAATATCTGTTGCTTTTTAGACAAACCAAACACAAGAGTTTGTCTGTGAAAATTCTGTAAGTTCTGGGACCAATGCTTGTAATTATTAACATTGAGGTGACTGCCAACAGGTCATCAACGAAAAATTGCAAAAAAATCTATATATTACATCAAACACACTTGAAATATTCTATGTAAATAGTGTTATAATTTGAAAGTTCAATTCAGAAATTTATAAAAACCTTGTTTCTAAGACAACTTTGATGCAATAAATTGTAATTTGCACATCTTGTGCTTTACAGCTGCCAAATTCCACAAGTTCCGACGCATGATTCTTTGTGGAGAGAAATTCAACAATAGCAATAGTAAAAGAACAACACACGAGATCTCATTAAAGTTGACTTAACCAAACGATTTCCATGTGTCGTTAACATAGGGCTCGTTAATTTACAGCCATGTTTAAGTGATAAACACTTCTAAATTACCCAGTATTGTCGATAGTCTTCCCCAGCAGCTGTTTGAGGCGCTTTAGACTGCCCATGTTTTACTGTTAAACCACACTGCCTTTTTGTCTGTTCTCCGTTACATAATAGAGTAGTGTTTCTAAATATATCCAAGTACTACAAGAAATCACTTTAACTCCACAATGTATAGCTAGATATAGACTTACTGTTCATTTTGTTAAAAGTAATCCTGTATTTGGATATTACAGAGTTATCTGCCCTTATGGGTATTAATTATGACGTTACATGTTTGTGAGCGTAATATCATACTTTTAATGGAAAACAATGTTTAACTCACAAAATAATGACACCACAATGGATATCTACCTGCAAGGGAGGCTACTCTGAAATATGCCCTTTTGAGTTTAATTTTTTGACCCAATTCATAATACATGTATCAATATTGTCTAACCATGGTTAAAAAGATTTCTATCAAAGGATGTGTTACTTTAAAGATACACACACCTTAAAATATAACATAACATTTTATGACTTATTTAAACAATTACAAAATATAACCCTGTTACAGATGTATACCTTATTCAAATTGTTAAGGTTGATATTTATTCAAATGATCAACGTTATTCTGAACATTTTTATATAATAACATTCGAAGGTGTATATGCATCAATTTTATGTCTTTGCATATTACTGAGTTATCTCCCTTGGGTGAGTTATCAATTTAATGTCATTGATTTGCGAGTGAAATTCACGTTGTTTTCTCTGAAAAATATGATGTTACGCTTGCGAACACAAAAACATCCCGATCAATACCCAGAGCAAGGGCAGATAACCCTTTTGCATAGATGGAATAGCTCTGCATTTTACATTCTGTAAACATTATTCTAAAATTTTTGTTTCCTCCAAAATATTACTGACATATGCAGATCAATTATCATGAGTATATTCTTCTATAGTTATGCAAATTACTGAAGACTTTTTTCAAAGCAGGTATTGAATTCAAATAAAAGGACATTTTGTGAAGCAGTTAATTATTATAAGGAAGTAATCACTTCTTAGAAAACTTGTTTTAATTGAAATTAAGACATTTTTATGCAATTTAACATTGTGAATTAATACTTTTGTTTGTTTGCTTTAAGTTTAATGATTCATCAACAGCCAGGGTAATTAATTTAGGGTCAAACTTTAAAAAATGTGAATACTGCATAATGCAGCAGGTAATTAACAAAATGTGTTTACTGAATATAAACTTCATTGAAAAAAAAAAAAAACAGAAGAATTATTCCACATTATTGTCCCAGTCTATATACAGTTTACATATTTGTATACAAAACACATAGATCAAAGTAAACACATTCATTATATATACCACGAAAACCAAATTCATTTCATTTCAACACAATCTGATGTTGCCTGAATAAAAAAAAAATTGGGCCCAGAAACCTTTTGTGTACAAGATAAATATTTAGCTTTGTGTTCACAATAGGAAATTATCTGTAATATAAACCCCCTACAGATAACATCACTGTGTGTAAGAACAAATATCAACTTTAAAGTACTAAACAATGACGCAGAGAAGCAGTACGATACGACCGGTCAATATCTCGAGGCTTGGCCGATCTGTTAAGGTCAATCGTGATCAGGCCACAAACCCTTATATAAATAGCTTGCTGGTAACATGTTAACCAGTTATTACACACCCATTGTAAAATACATAATTCAACTGATTCACTTGTTCATCCCTGAAGATCCATAATGAACTGTTCTAGCCTTTGAATTGAATGAGTCCAAATGTGTCTCCAGGGGTGAACGATAATATATATAACAGATCAGACTACTAAAATAAATCATGAAAGCAAATTGATTCTGACAGATATATGTGCAATTAATTAAAAGTGTTAGGGCCCGGGACAGAAATGTGATTTTAGAGTGACATGAAAAAGTACTGGTTGTGGCGGAAATTGAAAACATTTGAGGGGGAAATATTGATCCTCAAGGCATTATGTGTTTTCAAGTAAACATTGTATACTGATGACACTTATATATCATATGATGGTAATTTTAAGTTTTTTTGACTTTGCCATGTATACAGTGTAAATAACTGAATCACATAGTATTTTCATAATGATTATTTATATAGTTATAACCCCAATGTGTGGCTCACGCATGTATCAGTTGTTTATTTTTTTGAGTGAATGGCAATTTGTCTATTAAAGCATATATTTCATCTATAATTGGAGACAATATCTTTCATACCGGTAGTGTTCAATTATAAATTTCAGTAACATCTCTATTTAAATAATTACAAAACAATACACTGACAATTAAACCTAAAATCAATACATATTAATTTAAGACTCAAGCTTTGTCTCGGCCCTTTTTAGCACAGAAAATGATCAATATTTAATGTACGAGCCAGTACAGCAGGTAGCACGCGTTGAATTACAAGGTAGGAAACAGTCTGAACCAAGACGTAAACAGCATCCCCCCACCCCTCTCCTTCAGTGAATGTATAATTCTTCAGGTGTGCATGCTGTTATGGACAGCATGATCACAGTAAAAATAGAAGTTTGAATTTTCTGAGAGTTCGTTCAACTCAATTTTAGCGACTATGATAAAAGCTGATGAAGGAGCCTTATGATAAGGCACTGATAAACAAATCAATAGGAATTCTCTTCTCCAGTTATCAATATGGCTACCGAGCTATCATAATCACAAATGGTAGTGTCAACCACGGATGTTCAGCTGTCATTGCAACAATCACCTCGGAAAACAATCTTTTATTGAAAATATTTTAATAATCGTAAAATATTTTAATTCAATTAATACTTTATTTTGCGAGCTGAAACCATTTTGAAGATTGCAAAACAATATTTTTGACAGATCCTGTACACAGTTTTTCAATTTAAATTCAGCAGCTTACCCCGATCTCTACATGTATAATATTTTCTTTAAGTATAATTCTATATTAATTTATTCACCCCTGCAGCACAATAAGACACTTCTAAATCAAAGACAATAGCATGAGTGGAAACTTCTAACATATTTAGAGGTTTTTGGGGAACAGTTGTATACATTCCTTCATAACGATCTGTTTCTAATCCCTATTTTGGTGGTAACAAAGCTTTACACAACCCAAATATAGCTCAAGTCATTACATTCTCTGTAGGAATGCCTAACCCCAGTGCTTTATGGATGGCCATTCAGTTAGCCTGACCAGATAGAATCGGTATAAAGTTGACGTATCGGAGATCTAAATGCAACGATACAACAACAATAACGATACTGACTTTTCCAATCACGGTCCATCCCTGATTTCTACAAGACTTCTCGTTATAGACATGAAGGATCAATCAGTTCCTAGACACTTCACTCTAACCAAGGGTGCTTAATTCAGTATCACTTTCTCTAAAAAACATGACTTTTTTTATTTATTCTCAATGTTACCTCTTATTGTATCCCCAAAGATTTTGTAACAAGATTTACAGAAATCTTAATCTAAACAACACCTGCCTAAGTTGACCACCTCTGCTAACTACCCGTTTAACTCATTCAGCCCTGAATTTCCAAAATGGACTGATCTAGTCCTTAATTCGGAAGAGTCTAAATGTATATTCAGGGGTGAATGAGTTACTCAATGACTTTTTGGGTTCCAAATGGCTAATATTTCAACCTAATTTGACCTGTGCTAATGACCACTTTGCTATTAAACCATTTTTCTTTTAGCCTTTGGATCTTTTATAAACAGGTTTGACCATAAAGTTAGAACCCTACTGAATTATTTTAAATATCATTGAGAAAATGACTTAAGCAAGACGAGAACGACGTCAAAACAATATCTAGAGTTGTTTGTGATCCAAAATCAATTTGATTCATACTGACATTGATGAATAATAATGAAAAAAAAGTTTTGAGTACAAATGTAAATTTGGATCAATTAAAATATTTAGATATTTATTGCGATATGACATGAAGTGCATTTTGACAAATGCGACAGATGGTGATACACATAAAGGACTTCATTGATCTAGGAACGTTGTCTGTAAAGACTGCTGCAGCAGCAGAAAAAAAATATGAAGAAAATTCTAGGTCAATAGGATAGGACTTAGTTACAATTTAGAAAGGTACTGTGTATATGTAGAGATGTGAAAAGGAATTTTATGTTCACTATGACTGTTTCTGAACAAATAAATTCTGATCACAATTATACACCCTTCAAACTCTGTACTGAACTGGCCCTGCTTTAGGTTTAGAAGAGATCAAATGTGTCTGTAGGGGTGGGGTTTGTTAATTAAATTGCTGCACCTTCCTGGCATAGACAATACCTGTTAGTGTTTAATTGTCTGAGTGCTGATGAGAAAGGGACCAAAATGGCGTAGAATTGTAGGTGGTGCTCTGTAAGGATAAGACTCACCTGTAGACCCCGGGGTCATTTCACCATAATGGTATTTTGACCCCGGGGTCAATATACCATGATTCAAAATACCATGCTACACCGGTAACTTAATGTACAGATCATCAACATTACCAGTAGAATTTAGTTTTACATTTAATGCTACACTTATAGTCACAGTAATTCTAATGGCAACAAACGGTAGATGTCAAGAAACTAACCTTTTTACCGCTATCGTCCCAAGAGTTTTTATGCAACATTGATAGAAATGTGATATAAGACACCTTAACCACTAAGTGTGTCTTTGGGGATAGAATGTTGTCAGACACCTTAAGCATTAAGTGTGCCTTTGGGGATAATATGTTGTCAGACACCTTAACCACTAAGTGTGTCTTTGGGGATAATATGTTGTCAGACACCGTAACCATTAAGTGTGCCTTTGGGGATAATATGTTGTTAGACGCCTTAACCACTAAGTGTGTCTTTGGGGATAATATGTTGTCAGACACTTTAACCACTAAGTGTGCCTTTGGGGATAGAATGTTGTCAGACACCTTAAGCATTAAGTGTGCCTTTGGGGATAATATGTTGTCAGACACCTTAACCACTAAGTGTGTCTTTGGGGATAATATGTTGTCAGACACCTTAACCACTAAGTGTGTCTTTGGGGATAATATGTTGTTAGACGCCTTAACCACTAAGTGTGTCTTTGGGGATAGAATGTTGTCAGACACCTTAACCACTAAGTGTGCCTTTGGGGATAGAATGTTGTCGGACACCTTAACCACTAAGTGTGCCTTTTGGGATAGAATGTTGTCAGACACCTTAACCACTAAGTGTGCCTTTGGGGATAATATGTTGTCAGACACCCTAACCACTAAGTGTGCCTTTGGGGATAAAATGTTGTCAGACACCCTAACCACTAACGTCTTTGGAGAAAGAATGTTGTCCGACACCTTAACCACTGAGCTAAATTGTTACCATACTGTTGGAGCGTTACCTTAAAACTACCATGGTGATCATGGTAATGGTTCAGGTTTTTTTTTCAGCATTATTTTGGGCCGATTTTTGGCCCTATTCCTAACTTTTTCCCCCAAATCAAGCCTTAAATTTCCCCAAATCAAAGTTTCTTGGAAATTATTCAAAAATATTGCATGAACTTAGTTGGTTAGGACTTATTTAAATATTTGTAAATTGGTTTCAGAAAAGTACATAAACTATACTGGAAATAAAAAATCTTTTTTGCTATGCTCTATTTCATATTTTATAATTTTTTCCGAATCTTGGTTTTGTTGCACATTTCTCTAAATTCAAAGCCACGTGCCCCACTCCCAAAGCAACGAGAAAAAGCTCTGTGGTTTGAAAGAATCACCAGCCAGTTCCATTATAAGCCTAAACACGAACTGTAAACTTTGTTATAATTCTCCACTATCCCAGCTGTCACCCTGTAACCATGAGTTAAAATGTCAGTAATCTGGCCGTATTTTATCACTTACCACATTGTACAGTCTACAGCCTCTATCAACGTATTCCCATATTAAAGTCCCTCATCGATTGCAGCTCTCACCAGCACCGTATTTAGTAGTAAAATTATACACAGTTTAAGACCTTAAAAGTCTTTAGGAAGCTCAACATCGTCAGTTTAAAACGCAAACAAATAATAAGATTTGTGACAATCTCCATAGCGAAACTTTACTCCAATTTAATCTCAGCACATCTCAGGATTTGTTTTTTCCGTATGAAGCCAAAAAATCAGAATTTATATTTCTTCTGTGAATTTTAATAACCCGTAAAACATTTAAATGGTGACATGTGTAATCTGTGAGATAGAAATAATTCATGCTTTGTTGAATATTGGAGCCAATTTCATTTCAATTTAATTGATTTTAATGTTCTAATCCTTTCTCTAAACTCAATTTATATTTCTTTGGAGATTCAGTTTTAAAATAATTACCAAAATACAGCAGATACTTTCTTTAAAGCTTTAAATGAAAAAATTGTAAAATTAATTAATTTTCATAAATTCTTCAAATGTCACCTTTCCACAAAATGACATACCGTAATCGCTGTAATTAGCGCCTCTCAACGTTAACTCTTCTGAAGAATTTGAAGTTATATACCCTCTCCCTTTCATACCATAATCGGCATAATTAGAATGTGAAGATTATAATATCAGAATTACATTCCAACTTGCATGAATTTTGTGCTATGGCATTCCTTAATAAGCCC
Organism: Argopecten irradians irradians; assembly: GCA_004382745.1. Lineage (NCBI taxonomy): Eukaryota > Metazoa > Mollusca > Bivalvia > Pectinida > Pectinidae > Argopecten > Argopecten irradians. Next base: position 300,085 of record SAYR01031074.1, read on the forward strand.
CCTCCCAATCCCCTTCCCACCCTTTGTTACACAATTTTTAATTGGTCTGGAGGCTTAAATTATGATAGTAATTATTGCTGTGTCCTCATTAACTTTAATATTCATTTTATGATTAAATTTCATGATAAACAATGATTTAATAAACTCTTGTAATTATTTTGATTTCTTCGGCCAAATATGCGGGTCCCCACTTTAGAAAAATTACACTATATTACAAACACAACCAGATTATAATTTAAAGAATATTAGCATAATGCAGAGTCAATGTATGACAAAGTTTCCATATATATTTTCTACTCCTACATCATAAAACCATAATATAGTCCTATCTCAATGAAGCATACTGTCAAAGTAGCTATTATAACGGTATGGCCACAAAATTCGGTGACCCACTATAAAATCCCTATGTAGCAACTTTTGTGTTTTTCTAATATCTAAATTTTTATCAATAAGTGGTTCCAATTTTGATACTTATATGGTCACAAATCTTTTCAAAATTGCTGTATTCTGCATATACTAGAATCTCTCTATACCAATTTTCAATAAAATCATGGACCAGAATTAAAAACAGCCTCTATTGCAATAATATTTAACCAAAGTTGGGCCCTTGCAAATCTTAAATGTTGTAATCTTTCAAAAAAAAAAAAAAAAAAAAAAAAAAATGAAAAAAATGGTGGCATTAGCAAACCAGTCATTGCACTCACACATTGACGCTCAAAATGTTTTAGGAGTTCAAAACACTTCGGAATTGCAACTTTGCCTATACAGGGATTGCATGGGCTAATGGTAGATTTTAATTCAGACATTTTTTTTTAAATCACTAAGCTACAGTGGTCCCTTTTACCAAATTCAAGGCAATGGAAATCGTGGATACACATGTGTCATAGCATGATATATACGAACAATTTTTTTTTATAAAAATCTAAAGAATAAGAATGCCACCTTGTACAAAACACAATTTGTATGCCAACAACATATATCATTACATATTTTCCAGAAAAATTTATCTTGAGAATACATCTATCAAAAAGAACAAACAAAATCCCATATATGGATAGAAACCAGAATTTATGACATTTTTATCTTGTTCAAAACAGAAAATGAAATATCTATTTTAAACTGTTTTCCACCCAAGCAATCAACTGGCTTGTCTCTGCTTATCGTAACAATTCCAACAGAACATTCTGAGAATGGATTTCTGCCCATTTATCATTATCTTGCCGGTGCTGTGCAACACCCACTTATTTCATTCGGAGCCTATAAAGCGCGGGACCGAACCACAGGCAGCGGAGTTCCGTCGGAGTTTCGTCGTAGCCTCACTGCCTTGACTATCCATTTCAGATTCATCATCCGTTGTTACGATTCCAGGGAAGATGAAAGAGATCGCCTGGTATCACTATATACTTAATCTTCTGGTTTTTTGCTACAATTTTTCGGGCTTTCGTATTGATTTTTTCAAACCCACAATAAGAGAAATGGGCACATGCATGCTAACCATCAAAGAGCTTTGTACAAGAGTACAAAGTCTACATGGTAAACCATATGTATTTGTATGTTGAACAAAGACTTCATGGTAAACCATATGTATTTGTATGTTGAACAAAGACTACATGGTAAACCGTATGTATTTGTATGTTTAACAAAGACTACATGGTAAACCATATGTATTTGTATGTTTAACAAAGACTACATGGTAAACCGTATGTATTTGTATGTTTAGCAAGGACTACATGGTAAACCATATGTATTTGTATGTTTAACAAAGTCTACATGGTAAACCGTATGTATTTGTATGTTAAACAAAGACTACATGGTAAACCATATGTATTTGTATGTTAAACAAAGACTACATGGTAAACCATATGTATTTGTATGTTTAACAAAGACTACATGGTAAACCATATGTATTTGTATGTTTAACAAAGTCTACATGGTAAACCATATGTATTTGTATGTTTAACAAAGACTACATGGTAGACCATATGTATTTGTATGTTTAACAAAGACTACATGGTAAACCATATGTATTTGTATGTTTAACAAAGACTACATGGTAAACCATATGTATTTGTTTGTTTAACAAAGACTACATGGTAAACCGTATGTTTTTGTATCTTTAGCAAAGACATGTTTAACATTTGTATGGTTATATCACAATTTGTTGTATAGGCCCCAGCATGTGGCAAAACAGGATAATAACATAAACAAGAGCCCTTCAGGCCTTATAGCCATCTGATACCAAATAAGTAAGAAAAAATTTGAATATATATTTCAAGATGGAGGCCATCTTGGATTCCTGTGATGATTGACCCAAAAAATAACAATTACGGCGGATGGTAGAAGGCGGCGGACAAAGCAAATTGATTCTCAAAATCAAGGAAATGAATGTTAAACAATTTTATTTCAAAAGGAATTTATTTTCATGCTAACTACGTAACTCCCAAAACGATTGTCTGCAGAATAGCAAATTTAAACATTACAATAGGCAGATGTTTGCCATCTCTTTTTCCTCAAATCAAAAATCTTTACAGAAAATGCAAATTTCTTTTCATCTTTAAGAATTGAAAATGTTTGCCTCACTTGATAAAATCCTTAAAATCGTGATTTTTAAAAAATATCACTTGATATTGCAGTAAACCAACTTCCTTTTGTGACTTCTAAATTTCGGGATTTTCGTTTTGAAGCAATTTGGTGGAGATTAAGTTTCACAGATTTAAAATTAAATGGAAATATATATATAAATCTAAATGTGCAAGAATTTTGGAAGATACCAAATCGTGGAAATAAACTTTCATAATTAACCTTGATCGCCAAATTATACCTCATGCAAAAATAAGTTGGTTTATAGTAAATACTTGCGATTGAACAGTCATTAAAGATGCTCCACCACCGATAGAGCATAAACGACACTCATCATTTGAACATAAATTGGTGTTTAATCGTGTATATATGTGTCT